>PITA01010540.1:0-71251 GCA_004023965.1 Spilogale gracilis
ACCCCTGGAAAGCATGTCCTAATATGAAATTCCAAATACTACATCTTAATTTAGGTATGTTATTTTCACATAAATGCATATGTAATTTCTAGATTAGACGCTATTTGATGCTCAGAGAATGCATCAAAATCTGAATCTTAGCAATGCTAATATTAGTAAAGTATCTCATTAAAACTTATCTTAAGAAATACAGGTTTTTTTTAAATAAAAAAAAGACCTTAGGGATCTAATAGAGCTGAAGAAAATGTGCATAAACGGTAGAAAAGTATTAATGAGAGACAAGCATTGAAAATGCAGATTATATGTTTAAGAAATGAGAGCTTAATGTGCGGTGATGTAGTCACAGACCAGGTCAAAGAGAGCCTAGGGTGGAAGAACGAGAGATAATTGGGAAAACTTTGGTGCCCTACTTTGTTGAATATCAGACTATCATATCAGCATTCAGGAAAGCAGTCTTGTGAGGCCATATGACCTATTAGACCACATCTGGAATATCGCACTTAAATCTATACTTCTGGAAGCTACATTTAAGCATTCAGCCCCAAACTATTCTTAAAAATATGTTCTATCATTTTTCTGTCACAGTATTAAACATAGGTGCCAGACGTTCAAAAGAAAGAAAAAAGTTCAGAGAAAAACATTGTAGTACAAAGGATTTTAGGTGTAAATAATGTGATGAAATGAAAAGAACTAAACCCATCAGCTGAGAGAAACTTACTAGGGACTCGATTCCGGGGGGCTTATTAGGGATTCATATATATCTCTGAAAGAAAAGAAGAAGGAAAATAAGTAGTGGGTAGAAAACATCAGAATTTGGTAAGCATGGTAGAATAGAATAAGAGGAAAAGATTCTTCTTTTTGAATTTTTTAAGTTTTGGTAGGAGGAAAAACATCCAACCTGGAAATTCCATGATCACTGGTAGAAGTTTTATTCTTTGAAATATTCTGAAGACTTCATGAAGACAAGCTCAAAGTCTTGGGGAGACTGTGTATGAAAAGACTACGAGAATGTGAGAGCATTTTAATGGGGCTCAGTTTGGATTTAGACATCAGTAAGGAAAACACAGAGTGTCACAGCGTGTTCCAAATGACCACAGATTAGTAAAATGTGTACCAGAGGAAAACTGACTGCGTGTCAGTTGCTAAATTTTTTATCAACCCCTCTTTATGAAGATTGTTTCTGCTGACTGGTTTGTAACCCCACTTGCCCATAGTTAGCCACCATTGAGGCTATATAGAGCCAGTCTAAGCAAGCTTTATATAATAAGGATCTGAAAGAATAAGGCAAGCCCCTCCCCCCAATTCCAGAAATCTGATGTTGCAGGCAAGTATTTGTTGTTTTCCGATTCTGCAACTTGATGGCATGTCTGTAGGGTGCTGAATGCATTATGTAGAGTCCATTGAAGATACAGTGAATGTTTTCTGAAAGCTTTTGTGTTCTGAGTTATTTCCTAAGGTGCTATTTAATACTACCAGATGCTAATACAGTGATGTGAATTTTATAAAGCCAAGTGGAGAATGTCCTCCTCTATACTTTTTCCAGTGTCTTGAATGCCAGCTTGCTGTGATTATTACTTTTCTTCCTTTCATTTTATCAGCAATGGACTTCCAACAGAGTGTAAATTTACGTATGGTTTACTCTTTATTTTATACAAACATTGAACTCTTATTCAGAAGACCCAATACCATTTTATACATTTGTCCAGCTGGACACTATTTTAGCCTGCTTCAGAATGTGTGTTTAGGGCAAGAAATGGGGTTGGACACTTGGATTGTATTCAATATGGAGGCAGCTTAATAAACACCACCTGATATCACTGATTTCATTTCACAGTAACAAATGTTTTTATTTAAGTGTTCTTATTTCTCTATGCAGTAAGTTTAAATCTTTTCCTCCCCATCTAATTCTAATTTTGATTAATGTTAATAACTTTCTCCACCAATACAGGAATTCAAAATTTAACCAATGAATTACAATCCTAAGGAGAAAGAATTGATTGAGTTCTTTTGTATCCTTTAAGAAGGAGTGTGAAGTGAAATTCCCATTCATCCCTGTCCTCACACCTCAGTGTCTGCTGTTCCCTGCCATACTCTGATCAGATCAAAGTGTCTACTTGGCGTCCACCAGGTTGTGTTCATTCCTACCTCTGTGCTTTTGTGCATATAATTTCCTTTCCCTTTTAGCCTTTTAAAAAATGTTAGTAAATTTTTATTATGACATAGTTCCAATATACAGAAGAGAGCAGAAAATAAACTACAACAACCATATGTATGTATCTACTAACTGCTTTAAAAGACATTTATTGGTCAAAACTGCTCTGACCTTACCAGCTTTGGTTTTTGGGTTGTTGTTTTTTTTTTTTTTTTTTAAGAAAAAAAATTTTTGCTCAGTAAAACCTCCCCATTCCTTTTAGTCTAACCATTTGTTTTTGTTATTCAACAAACAAATGTTGAGCACGTCTAGAGGTTGTGCCCAGCGTAGAGGGGTGGGAAGAAGAAACCAAGTAGCCTAGTTTTATTTTAAGAGTTCAGCATAGGGCGCCTGGGTGGCTCAGTGGGTTAAAGCCTCTGTCTTCGGCTCAGGTCATGATCTCAGGGTCCTGGGATTGAGGCCCGCATAGGGCTCTCTGCTCAGCAGGGAGCCTGCTTCGTCCTCTCTCTCTCTCTCTCTCTCCCCACCTGCTTGTGAGCTCTGTCTCTGTGAAATGAACAAATAAAATCTTTAAAAAAGGGAGCCTGAGTGGTGCTGTTGTATTAAGTGTGCGACTGAAGTCTGACTTCAGAGTCGCGAGATGGAGTGCTCCGTGGTTCCTGGGGCAATGCAGAGTCTTCTTGAGCTTCTCTCTTTCTCTCTCTCTCTCTCTCTCTCTCTCTCTCTCTCTCTCTCTTTCTCTCTCTCTCTCTCTCTCTCTCCCCCTCTCCACTTCTCTCTCTCACTGAAATAAATAAATCTTTAAAAAAAAAAAAGAGTTCACCATACAAAGACCTTTCCCTGTTTAAATCCTCCCTTCTCCCATTAAGGTCTTCCTAATAGGAGTCTGACTGGCTGACCTCCCTTCTCCAGACATAAATACCTATGATCTAAAAACACCATTTAAGGTATTTGTGCAGGTAGACAAATGACGAGTGTGTCCTGGAGCTGGCCTGTACGTGATTGTGAGAGACCATTGCACACACCTCTGCATTCAGTGAGGGCAGAAATGAGCAAACACTACAAATCAGAGTTTTGTTTTTAGGAGAGCTCATTTACCAGCACATCAGTGTGTATACACACATAACATACCTGTCTTGTACACTTAAAAGGTTTCTGTAAAGAAGTCGTAACTATAAATCCTATAATCTCCTTGAGGGTAGAATCACATTTTATAGGACTTTCTTAATCTCCAAAGAGTTGGGCAAAAGGAAGGCATTTTATAAGCACTTTCTGAGCATTTTAAGACTGTGTTCAGTTCTCATCTTGCCATAGTGATTCATTAATGACACCCACTTTGCCCTGTTTTTGTTACAGTGAATTTTAAGATGCTGTTATTTGAAATTACTGATAGCTAATCGCTTTCCCTCTCCCTGTGAGGTAATTTCATAAACATCAAAATATCAAGTACTCGCAGCCCAGAAAGATAGATTCCAGTAAATGATAGTCTCTCTGGTCCCAGGCACCCGGTGGCAAGGCTGTGCTCTAGGACACAACCCACCCTTCCGTCTGTAGTCAGTTGTACTCTGCACATTCTGTCTTCCCCAGCGGGTCTCTTTTGGAGGCCTGGCTTGATGCCAGTCAGTTATCAAGAATCTTGAGAAAGGGACGGGAAGGTGTGAGACATGTGCTTCTGGAATGGCAAAAGGTCCTTAGCAGGGACCACAGGATCTATAAGCATGAAATGAAGTCAGATGCAAGCATGGACAATCATGTGCAAGTTCTCAGAGTCCTGGCCGTTAGGTCTTCATTCCTCATCCCTCTGGTGAGATACCGAAGCTCAATGGGGAGACTGAAGCTCTGCAGTTCTCATATTTGCAGACCACAATCAGTGCTCCTTGCAATTCTTACACAAAGATAGAGATTCTAACAGATCTGGGGTATGTCAGCAGGGAGACCACTGTCTGCCCTACCTCAGGGGTCCTTTAAGCACCAAACATACCTGAGTTCTTCTTTGTGTGGCCTCCTTCTTCAGTAAAACCACTCTAGTGCTCATTTTGTCCATTTTAAACTGGAAAAATATTATTTCCCTTATTCTAGCAAGATTAAAGTAGGGAGTAGATTATTATTATATCCTGTATCCTGAAAATTTAAAGAAAGTTACACACTGGCCTTCTTCTCCCTCCATCATATTTATGAGGGTAGGTGGGCAAGAGGTAGAGGATGCTTTATGCTTTGTGATAGGACTGTTTATTTAGGTGTATGTTCCATGAGTAAATGAAACAGCAACCACTTCCTTTTCCCATCTTGCCAGAATTCGCAATGTACAGACTATCTGGCTGACTTTCAAACTGAAGAAGACTTCTTCAAACTCATTGTCCCAATCTTTTCCCCTTTCCAGTGGCCTTTAATAAACCCTCAATCCTAGGGGAGGAAGCAAAGGCAATCGACTGGTTTTCCCGTTTTGCTTGTCAAATACTTTTTTTTTAATTTCATTTATTTGTCAGAGGGAGAGAGAGCACAAGCAGGGGGAGAAGCAGGCCAAGGGGGAGCAGGCTCCCCACTGAGCTAGGAACCTGATGTGGGACTCAGTCCCAGGACCCTGGGATCATGACCCGAGCTGAGGGAGACACTTAACTTATTGAGCCACCCAGGCATCTCTTATCAAAAGCTTAAAAAATTCTCAATTTGAAAAGAAAAGGCTTTGCAGAGGTCACTTCTTTCTCCATGTTAAGGACAGATCCGGAAATTCATCCCTCCTACCACCACACCTACCTACTGTGACCATGGTTGCCGGGGAGCTTCACCAGCTGGAGGTCCCCATAGCTTTACAGCCTCGGCCTCTATGATGACAGGACATCAGACCACAGCTGGCTCTCCTGGCACCACATTTCTGTGGTGCCGATTTCCTGACTCTTCATAAATCATAATCCTTAGTGGGCCTTACGTGTTTCTTACCAATTACAGAGTGGCTGAATTTCATCATCACCTCACTCATCAGCCTGTAACAAATTTTCTTGGTTGTGCTGGAACAGAGAAAGTAAGCAATAGCCATCTTGTTGAACCACTGACTTACACAAGGGCTGAGAAACCTCTTAGGAAAAAACCTGACACTTTTCTACAGTTTGGGTCCAGACATGTCTGAAAGATGAGGAACAATGGGAACCAGATTAATGCAACCCCCCCCCCCCGTAAGGGAGAAAGGAGACTTGCAAGATAAGCTAGAGCCATCATCAGGACCCAAACATTTATTTCAATACTTAATTCAGTAAGTGTTTATGAAACGCCTGCTATATACCAGAACCTATACTAAGTGTCAACCTTATTTGTAGGATTTGGTATCTGTGAATACAGAAAATAAGAAGACGGGCCCTATTTGAGGTCTTCTATGTGTGGTTTAGGCAGTCAGGACAATTTTACAATTATAACTTTAATAGCCTGAGCACCTTTAGAGAAATTACTAATTTTGACTACTAATGATATTCAAATTGAGTTACTTTTTAAATATTAATTGATGCTACCCAAGATACTAGAATAAAATCCTAAATATGTTAACATATTTTAAAAGAAAAATTATCAATGTAACCTAATAATTTTCATATAAAACGTTATTATTTCAACAAAAATTTCATATTCCATTCATTTTGGGTTTTTTTTTAAAGATTTTATTTATTTATTTGACAGAAACAAAGCTGGAGAGGGAACACAAGCAAGGGGAGTGAGGGAGGGAGAAGGGTTCCTGCTGAGCAGGGAGCCCGACGACGTGGAGCTCCATCCCAGAACTCTGGGCTCATGATCTGAGCCAAAGGCAGATGCATAAGAACTGAGCCACACAGGCACCCCACTGGTATTCCATTTGTTACAATTACCCAATAGTGGTAACTTCCCATTGTTTTGGGGATGCTTGATTTGATGTGTCCAAATCCCTGAGTGCATTAAAAAATTATTGTATTCTATATTATTCCATGTGTCATGTATAACTGTGCTAGCACTTCCATTTGCCATTATATCCCCAACAAAGGACCCAAACATTCTGAATGTGAAATGAAAACATTGATGGGTTTAAAGTTAAGTGGAAACTCATGAACCTTGAATTTTTGCCCTACCTAAAATTTGACCCATATGACTTTGATTCTCAGCATAAACCCCAAAATGATGTGGCAGTTACTGTGCTGCTGGTAAGATCACAAAGCTATGTCACTGGAATTCATCTATGTCAACTTCCGCTTCTGGGGTCTTTTACCACAGGAATAGTATATAGTGGAAAGAGATACAGGAGAGTTGAGTAATGCCGGGTTAACATCCCCAGGTACCTGTGGTCGCACAGGATAAAATTGTAAGAGCAGTGGTGAGCGCAGACCACCCAAGCTATATCATTAATGTTAAATGAAGGAATATAATGGAAGCTATCAAGAAACCAGGTAACATCTGCACATTTGACCTCCTTTGCGGCTTTGAGAGCAAATCTATATGATGCTTAAAAATTTCTAGGATGGTGAACATGTAAAGAACCACATAAAGAACCACACATATATAAAGAAGACCTGCAAAAACTTTCAACTATAAGATGAATAAGGTCTGAGGATCTATTGTAAAATATGGTGACTATAGTTAATAACACTATATTTATAACTGAAATATGCTAAGAGAAGAACCTAAACGTTCTCATAAAATTTACAAAAAAGCAAGAAGGAAAGATAAATATGCAAAGTGATGAATGCATTTATTAACTTAACTAGCTGGGAGGAATCCTCTCACAATCTATATGTATACCAAATCACTATGATGAACACTTTAAATACATATCTTCCAATGCTATATGCCAATTATACTTTAATAAAGTTGAAAAATACCTACACATAGTGAAACTCATTCATCGCTGTAATGTGCACTGTCATAATTTCTGATGAGACAAATGAACTGGCTGAGACAGGAACTTCCCTTTATAAGACTCTGGGTATAAACATGAGAGTATTTAGTCTTCTTCATAGTCAGAGTTCAGTGCATCAAAAGTAACTTAGCAGATTCTGGAGCACTAGTGCAAGGATGGAAACTTCAAAACTACTCACCATTTCCCATTTCCCTGCATCTTAAAATATGTCCAAGCCTATTTCCTGAGACTGCGATACTTGCCTCCAGGGCTAGAGTCTGTTTTGGTGCTTAGGTCACAGCAACTTCTGCTGCTCTCTGTGACAGTCACATCCTGCTAGAAAAAAGCCTAATTGCCTCTGAACTATTTCTAGGCTAAGTGGATTGCCTTCCAGATTGCTACCAATAAGTTTCCACTATTGTTTGCCTACCACACAGGAACTGTTATCAACAATACTTTATAACAATAACAAATACTACTACTAATGACTAAGAAAAGTAGCATTAGCCACCCTGGCAGCTGGCATCATCAAGTCACGCGAGCCTACAGGAATTAAAGGGCAGCCGCAAGAAGCCAGATGTGGGCAGTGGAGGTCTGAAAACAGCCACCACCGTGACAGAAGTATTCACATTAGAACTATGAAAATTAATCAAGGGAAACCTCACGAGAAGGGAATTAGGAGGTTCAGCAGAGGGAGCTCACACATCCTACCACTTGTCAGTTGCAAATCCAACAGGAAGCGACAGACCTCGTAGGTGGGTATACTACAGTTACTACCCCAACAGAAGGAAGGAAAGGTGTCCTCCTCCCCCTGCAATACTCCAGCCAACGGAAGACAGCAACAGCTGAGCTAATGAGAAGCTACTATCCTTCCAACTCCCAGCTTACTCCAATGGAGTAACAGCCTATACCGATTCCACTGATGACTGAGTTACAGCAGCCCACCACACATGATGCCAAAGGATGAGGTATCTTGAGTTTGAGCTACCTTGTAGCAATACACAGGAGAAACAATAAAAAAAACACAAAAACTATAGTTACAATACAAAGCAAAACTTTTTAAAGTCTTGGGAAAGTCCAGAAAGTAACCAGGGATCTTATTTAATGCAATTTTGTGATTTCCTAGTAATAGAACATTTTAAAGATGTTTTGTCAGTTTCTCGGATAGCATATCAACCTTCAGGTGTTTTCTTTTTTTTTTTTTTTAACAGCTGGTAATCAATATTTGAGGTAATTTGGTTTCTCCTGTCATATTCTGGCTCATTTATTTCTCTACCTACACTGATCACACGGTCCAGGTAATATTGCCTCTGGTACCTTCCTGGTATTCTCATGCTTTGAAGGGTGTTCACTTCAAACTTTTCAACAAATTGCCACCACGTCTATATATTCCAATTGCTCCTTGTTTGAAATCAATTTTTAAAAATATTTTATATGTGGGAGGATTTTTTTAAAGATTTTATTTGTTTATTTGAGAGTGACCAGAGAGAGAGAGCATGAGTGGTAAGGAGGGACAGGAGGAGAGGGAGAAGCAGGTTCCCCACTGTGCAGAGAGCCCCATATGGGACTCAGTCCCAGGAACCTGGGATCATGACCTGAGCCAAAGGCAGATGCTTAATGACTGGGCCACCCAGGCACCCCCGTGGAAGGATTGTTTTGACTACTTTTGGGGGTGACAGTTTCTATTTCTTCAAACTTGGGTATTTTTTTTTAAAGATTTTATTTTACTTGACAGAGAGAAACAGAGCCAGAGAGGGGACACAAGTAGGGGGAGTGACAGAGGGAGAAGCAGGCTTCCCGCCGAGCAGGGAGCCTGATGTGGGACTCAATCTCGGGTCTCCGGGATCATGACCTGAGCCTAAGGCAGTCGCTTAACCAACTGAGCCACCCAGGTGCCCCTAAACTTGGGTATTTTTTAAAAAAGATTTTATTTATTTATTTGACAGAGAGACACAGCTAGAGAGGGAACATAAGCAGGGGCAGTGAGAGAGGGAGAAGCAGGCTTCCCATTGAGCAGGGAGCCCCATGCCGGGCTCAACCCCTGAACTCCGGGATCATCACAGACACTTAATGACTGAACCACCCAGGCACCCCAAACTTGGAGTATTTTTCAGTATTTCTTTTTTTGGGGGGGGTCAATTCTTCAAATGAAATATCAGCATTGATTTTGTATGTTTTATCACCATTAACTAAAGCTGAACATTCCTATTGAAATATTAAAACCATTTTCGATAAGTCAATAAATTTTGGCAAATTGGTCATTCAGTGAATTGAATCTTGTTTTTCAAAGTCTTGGTCTTTTGGTGACTTGATCTCCCAAAAGTTGGAGGCACTAAACTATGTCCATGCTTACACTGAACAGCTTCTATAGAATATAAATAAACACTGACATTTTTGAAGTATTTTGGCTACAATAGTATCTCGGATGAAAAGCATACACATTAGAACACACCACCTATGATGTAAATGATTAATAAAAGGACAAACCCTTGAAGATTTAGGCTCCAGAAGTTGAGAAGTGTTTTTATCATAATTCCAAAAAGAGTTTATAAATAACCTAGAAGTCTTAGGATTCTGTTTATAGGTGTTCTATCATGTCCCTCATCTAGGAATATTGTTGAACACTGCTGAGCCTTTTGTTTCCTTACTTATTCATGACACCTTGTAGGAACTTTTGTTTTACTGTCTTCACCATGAGGGACCCACTTGGTAGGAGTTGTAATAATAATTATTGTTTGTATAGTAATATATTGCTTATAAAAATTGTGTATATCTCTGTCTCTATTAATAGATCAGTGGGCAGAATAAAAACTCCAGAAATGGACCTAAAAGTACACGGTCAACCAATCTTTGACAAAGCAGGAAAAGACTGTTCAATAGAAAAAAGACAGTCACTTCAACAAATGGTGTTGGGAAAACTGGACAGCATCATGCAAAAGAATGAAACTGGACTACTCTCTTATACCATACATGAAAATAAATTCAAAATGGATGAAACACCTAAATGTGAGACATGAAACCATCAAAATCTTGCTAGAGGAGAATACAGGCAGCTCTCTTTTTGACATAGGCCATAACAACTTTTTACCAGACACATCTTTGGAGGAAACAAAAGCAAAAATGAACTACTGGGACCTCATCAAGATAAAAACTTCTACTCAGTGAAGGCAACAATCAATAGAACTAAAAGTCAGCCTACAGAATGAGAGACGATATTTGCAAATGACGTATCTGATAAAGGGTTAGTATCCAAAATCTATAAAGAACTTACCAATTCAATACCTCCAAACCAAATAATCCAGTTAAGAAATGGGCAGAAGAGGGGCGCCTGGGTGGCTCAGTTGGTTGAGCGACTGCCTTCAGCTCAGGTCATGATCCCGGAGACCCGGGATCGAGCCCACACCGGGCTCCATGCTCGGCAGGAAAGCCTGCTTCTCCCTTTCTCACTCCCCCTGCTTGTGTTCCCTCTCTTGCTGTGTTTCTCACTGTCAAATAAATAAAATCTTAAAAAAAAAAAAAAGAAATGGGCAGGAGACATGAGGACATTTTTCCAAAAACACATACAGATGACTAAAAGGCACATGAAAACCTGCTCAATATCACTAATCATCAGGGAAATGCAAATCAAAACCATGATGACATACCATGCCACACCTCTCAGAATGGCTAAAATTAACCACATGGGACACAACAGATGTTGGTAAGGATGAGGAAAAAGGGAAACCCTGTTATATGGTTGCTGGGAATGCAAACTTGTGCAGCCACTCTGGAAAACAGTAGAGTTTCTTCAAAAAGTTAAAAATAGAACTACTCTACAATCCAACAATTGTGCTACTGGGTATTTACCTGAAAGATACAAAAATAATGATTTAGAGGGATCCATGCACCTTGACATTTATAGCAGCATTATCAACAATAACAAAATTATGGAATAACCTAATGTCCAGTGATGAATGGATGAGATGATTTCATTCTTTTTTATGGCTGAATTATATGTCCATTATACAGACACATATCGTATGGATAGTGGACTTTTACTCAGCCATAAAAAAGAATGAAATCTTGCCATTTCCAATGATGTGCATGGAACTATAGTGTATTATGCTAAGCAAAATAACTCATTTAGAGAAAGATGAATACCATATGATTTTATTCATATTTGGAATTTAAGAAACAAAAAAATAACAAACGTGGGGGAAAAAGACAGAGGCAAACCATAAGACAGACTCTTAACCTCAGAGAACAAATTACCAGTTGCTGGAGGTTAGGTGGGTAGGGGATGGGCTAAATAGGTGATGGGTATTAAAGAGGACAATTGTTGTGATGAGCACTGGGTGTTAAATGGAAGTGATGAATCACTAAATTCTACTCCTGAAAATAATATTACACTATATGCTAACTAATTGGAATTTAAAGAAAACTTGAAAAAGAAAAAGAAAAAGAAAAGGCAATGAATTAGTTCCATTGCAGTGGATTTTTTATAAGGAGGGAGAATTTTGTATAATAATGTAGAAAAATACCTCAATTCTTCAGCTAAAATTTCAATGTATTACACATTCACATGTAGAGGTTTCAATTAAGAACTTGTGAATAATCAACTTAATGCTCAGAAAGCCAAGCTCCTTTTTCCCAAAGCTGGTTCAGCATGGGCTTATGCCTTTATCATTAATATGCTTCAGTTCTAACATAGCTTCTCCTAAGGCAGAAAATAACAAATTCAAGAAGAATTTATTAAGCTGAGGCTAACACTAGCATTATTAGGATGGCTTTTCTTAAGGATTTTATTTATTTATTTGACAGAGAGAAACACAGCTAGAGAGGGAACATAAGCAGGGGGAGTGAGAGAGGGAGAAGCAGACTTCCTGCCAAGCAGGGAGCCCGATGCAGGCCTTGATCCTGGGAGTCCGGGATCATGACCTGGGCCAAAGGCAGATGCTTAATGACTGAGCCATTGGAATTGCTTTGCAATAAAGTCAGGAATTAAACTGAGAGCACCAATCAAAACTGGACATCTTTGATTTCATTAGTAAGACAAAAAAAAATAATAATGTTTGGCTACAAAACCAAGTAGTAGCAAATGTATATACATCAGAATTTTCTCTTAGTAGTCATAAAGTATAGCTACTATCTCTGATATACCCCAGGCTAGTCCTGCCCTGACCAGGCTCTATTCTAATGTTTCCCTGGATATCATACAAGGAATCATTGATCAATCTTGAGCTATATTCATGTTGGTGACTGGTGGGGATTAAGGTTCTCTTTTAGTTACAGTAAATTTCTCTGAATAAAACCATGCACAAAAACCCCACTTTGATTACAATATATAACTATGATATAAAATGAAGTTGCAAAATCTCTGGACACTGAAAACCAAAATAGCCTCTGAACTGTTTTTCCTAAAATAGGTCATATAAAACCTCTTTTACAAAGAGATAATTGGCTACCATAAATAGTATAATAAAATAAGTCTCTTGTTTCTGCTGTAAAATTAAAATGTGTCTATAACAAAAGAGAAGAATACAAGTTTTAACCTTTGATTTTTAATGGTGAAGTCATTTTACAAAAAAAATATTTTATATTTTATATAATAAAGCCAGCTAAGATTTTACTACCAAATGATGACTGGGAGAGGCACTGTGAAATGAATTCATTTCTTGTATATTTCTTCACTTAGTAAAAAGGGTTATTAGTCACATTTTAGCCCAGATAATTTATAAATGATTGATACAATTAAAACTTAATTCATAACAAATAAAGAAAGAAAGAAAGAAAGAAAGAAAATTTAATTTGTGACCTAAGTGTGGAAATATGCCTACCACATGTGAAGCAGAGGTTGCAGCATTGACCAGTTGAATCCTAAGTTGGAAAGTTTTGTAAATTAAGGATAATAATGCTATCACAATAGCAAACACTATCAAAGTACCCTTCCTGTCTTGTGTTTGGAGGTTATGCCCACGTGGTGATTGGAAAACCAGTTAAGAATCAAATCATAAGAGACTCTTAATCTCAAGAAACAAACTGAGGTTTGTTGGAGGGGAGGGGGGTAAAGGGGTGGGGTGCTTGGGTGATGGACATTGGGGAAGGTATGTGCTGTCGTGAGTGCTGTGAATTATGTAAGACTGATGAATCACAGACCTGTACCCCTGAAGCAAATGATAAATTATATGTTAATTTAAAAAAAGAGAAGAAAAGAAATGATGAGGGGGCAGAATGCAAGGCACGAACAAAACATGAGCTGACACCCCCCCCAAAGACCCTCCCATTTCCAAGGTGGGCTATATGTGATATTCCTCAGGCAGTCCTGTTTGCCCTATAATTGAGGGAAGAAAAAACAAATGTTTTTTGTATAACTTATAGAAATTACATTCCTGCAGGACAGGAGTCTCCCTCAGTTTACAAATGCCTTAGTGATTTATAGGGAAAAAGCAATCTTTTTTTTTTTTTTTACTTATTATGTTTATTTTTTTATTATGTTAGTCACCATACAGCACGTCATTAGTTTTTGATGTACTGTTCCATGGTTCATTGTTAGTGTATAACACCCCGTGCTGCATGCAATCTGTGCCCTCAATACCCATTCTAATCAATAACCTAACTTCCAGAAGGAAGCTCCCAACTGTTTTTTTTTATTGTTACTTAAATTTTTTTCCAGTGTTCCAAGATTCATTCCCCATTCCCCACACCCAGTGCTCCATGCAGTAGGTGCCCTCAGTACCCACCACCAGGCTCTCCCATCCCCCCATCCCATCCCTCCAAGTTCTTCAGTTTGTTTCTGTGTCCAAAGTCTCTGTTGTTTCATTTCCCTTCCTGAATTACCCTCTTCCCATTTAATTTCCTTCTCCTACCGTCCTCTACATTACCCTTTATGCACCACAAGTAAGTGAAACCATGTGATACAACTGTTTTAATGTTATGCCTTACTAGAGGGAAAAACAACCTTAAAGTGATGGCAAGGACTCTGGTATCTTGTAGGTTCTCTTTAGCATATGAAAGTTCTTTTGAAAACCTCCTTTTTTTTATTGTATTATTTTATTTTTTTCAGTGTTCCAAGATTCATTGTTTATGCCCCACACCCAGTGCTCCATGCAATATGTGCCCTCAGAACCCACCACCAGGCTCACCCATCCCCCTACCCTCCCTCCCCTGTTTGTTTCTGAATCCAAAGTCTCTTATGTTTCATTTCCCTCCCCAATTTACCCTACTTCCCATTTCCTTTCCTTCTCCTACCGTCCTATATATTACCCCTTATGCACCACAAGTAAGTGAAACCATGTGATACTTGACTTTCTCTACTTGGCCAGGCACCCCCTTAAAAACCTCCTTTTTAGGGCCCCTGAGTGGCTCAGTCATTAAGCATCTGCCTTCAGCTCAGGTCATGATCCTGGAGTCCCCGGATTCTAGCCCTGCATGGAGCCCTGCATTGGGCTCCCCGCTCAGTGGAAAGCCTGCTTCTCCCTCTCTCACTCCTGCTGCTTGTGTTCCCTCTCTAGCTGTATTTCTCTCTATCAAAAAATAAAATCTTTAAAAAAAAAAGAAAGAAAATCTCCTTTTTTCCTTACCTCCAAACCCCAAGTATATAGTCAGTCACCCTTCACAACCCTGGTGAAGCCCAACCAGTCCTTCTGCCTGCAGGTCCCGTGCTTTAATAAAACCACCATTTTGCACACACACAAAAAATAAATAAATAAAAATAAAATCCAGTTCATTTCATGCTGGAAGTTTAGCCCTCTTTTTAAAGGAGGAGTGATCAAAGGCACAATGCTGGCAGCTAGAAAGATATGAGGAGCAGGTCCTGCCAGGTGGGCACAGTGATGACGCTAGGTAAGGAGAAATAATGATTGGACACAGCTGAGCTGGATCTGGTTAGCAATTGGGAGCTTCTCTCATCTCATGAGTAGGTGGTAAAGACTATTCTGTGTGTGAAGGATAAACTGAAAGAGGAGAAAATGCAGACAAGGAGCCCAGCTAAGAGGCTGTTATGAGGGACGCCTGGGTGGCTCAGTTGGTTAAGCAACTGCCTTCGGCTCAGGTCATGATCCTGGAGACCCGGGATGGAGTCCCACATCGGGCTCTCCGCTCGGCGGGAAGCCTGCTTCTCCCTCTCTCACTCCCCCTGCTTGTGTTCCCTCTCTGGCTGTGTTTCTCTCTGTCAAATAAATAAAATCTTTAAAAAAAAAAAAAAAAAAAAAAAAAAAGAGGCTGTTATGAACACATGGGAGGCAGGTAGGATATTAGTAAATGTGGTGACTGGTGAACTAGTCAAAAAGGCATTAATGGGGAAAATACTGAATGAGCTGGCAGCTGATTGAGTGAGGAGGAAAGGGTAGGACAGGACAGAGAGGCAGTAACTAAGATGCACCCCAATGGTGGGAACCTAGGGTCCCAGGAGAGTATAAGGGCCTTGGCATTCATGGAGAATTTTGAAAGAGCTGCAGATCTGAAGAAAAGATGGAATAGAAACTGAGTAGGTAAACCACTGACTCAGAAAAGAAGACTATATTGCAAGGTAAAGAAAAAACAAATCATGTCTAAATATCAAAAGAGATGACATGAAAGAAAAATATTTAAAGTATTAGAGATTGCAGTATTAGAAAAATTCTCACTATGCATGAAATCCAGGGTCACAAGAATCTGTGAGTAAAGGCACTATTGAACAGGGGAAAATGAAATCTTCAGAGATATCTAATCCTACAATGTGTCAGCAGGGAAGCAGTGGTGACAAGATCCCGAAGAAAACCAGATGGAAGAAAGAAGGTGACAACACAAGATGATGCTAGTGTGTCAGACTCTTGAGGATGAACTGAATCTGTCGTCATACCTTTCTCCATCCTGAAATCTTAATTTATGGTGTCTCTAGCTTCCTAATTCATTCATTCTTTCATTCATTCATCCACCCACTCAAAAACTGATTACTTAATAAGTAGCAGGCATATGCTAGGATATGAAGATACATAAAGTAAAATCTTTGTCCTTGAAAAGCTCACAGACACACAAAAATTTATTAGATATGGTGGGAAATGCACATGCCCTTAATTCATGCTATTCATTGTGGTAAGTACTAACTTGGTGAACACCAAGGACAGTACAAATAATTCTGACTAGAAAGTGAGCAAGACTTTCTAGAGGATGTTTGTCCAAAAAAGTCATACACATGAACCACATGCTTTCACCAAGAGATCTCTACGGGAATGTTCATAATAACATTATTCATCAGATCCCCTGATTAGAATCTATGCAAGGGTCCATCAACAGCAGAATGGATAAAGTGTGATATATTCATATAATGGAGTGAGAATGAACAAATTACAACTATACACAACAAAACAGATGACATAAAGTGTGGAAAAAGCCAGACAGACATAAAAGAGTATGATTCTTACTTAGATCAAGTTCAAAAACAGGTGATGTGATTCTATGGTGTTAGAAACCAAAATGATGTTTGCCTTTGTGAGAAGGCAGAGACTGGAAGGGAGCCTGAGGGGAGTTTCTGTGGTATTCTTAGCATTGTTTCTTGATCCAGATGCTATTTACAACGTAGGTCGGCTTTGTAGAAATTCTTTAAATTACATACTTATTGCCTGTCAATTGTTCTATATAAATGTTACACTTCAATAAAAATAAATACATAAATAAAATGAGGAAAGAAGGATTCAAAGCTTAAGAAGAGAATTTTTAGGACGTTGTGGAATGTGACCCATAATGGATCTGATGAAAAAGTGTGCCAGCTCTTCCCTGTCCCTCCTTTTCACCAGCTCTCCAGCTGCCCCTATCTGGAAGGATGACTATTGTGGATGGAACTGGGCCCCTCCAAAAACACAGTGTTGAAGACCTCATCCCTAGTACCTCAAAATGTGACCTCAAAATGTAACTAGTTGAGATGTGGTCATACTTGACTAGGATGGGCCTCTATCAGTATGACTGGTGTCCCCAGAAGATCATGTGAGGACAGAGACACAGGGAGAATGAACACCATGTGAATACAGAGGCTTGGAGAGATGCATTACAAAACCAAGAAATGCCAAAGATGGCTGACAAATCACCAAAATCTAGGAATAGGAAAGGGAGGATTTTCCTAAAGTTTTTAAAGAGTTCATGTTTCTGTCAATACCTTGATTTTAGATCTTCAGCTTCCAGAACTGTGAGACAACAAATTTCTGTTGTTCTAAGCCACTACGTTTTGGGTACTTTATTATAACAACTCTAGGAAATGAATACACGGACTTTTTTTTTTTTTAAGATTTTATTTATTTATTTGACAGAGAGAGAGATCACAAGTAGGCAGAGAGGCAGGCAGACAATGAGGAGGAAGCAAGCTCCTTGCTGAGCAGAGAGCCCTATGCGGGCCCCAATCCCAGGACCCTGAGATCATGACCTGAGCCGAAGGCAGAGGCATTAACCCACTGAGCCACCCAGGCGCCCGAATACACGGACTTTTAAAGACCTTTATGGATGGCATCAGTAGGCTTCCCTAGCACTGTATTTTGGCCAGTGTGAGGGAGCTGTAGGAGACCCCACAGATTGGAAGGTGGAAAGTGCACTGGGCTATGCTGGCAGCTACTGAGTTTGTCTCCGGAAGACTAGAGCTCTTGGTCCGGGTCCTTTCGCTGTTCCATTGTCCTCTGGCCCAGGGATAGTAATGGACCCCGTTATTTCTAGTTCCAGGGTACTTCCCCATCCCTGGTAGTTCTCCCTTTACCCAGCCTATACTTTTGTAAATAGGCCCCCATTAAACTCCTCTTAATTACCCTGTTTGCAGATTCTGCCTGGATCCTGAATTACATAAAGGAGAGAATTAGCATCGTCTAAGTAGGACATATATACATATACCTAACACAGTATAGTTTCAGAAAAACTTTGTGGGAATCATGAGAGGCCTTCTGGAAAATTCTGTAAAGGAACTAAAACATTAGGTATGGACAAATAAAGATTTTTCTGGATCCAGGTATATTGCCTACTGTTTTTGTTTTTTCTTTTTTTTAAGGTAAGATTTTATTTACTTATTTGTTGGGGAGGGAAGGTGGAGACACAAGTAGGGGGAGTGGCAGGCAGAGGGAGAAGCAGGCTCCCTGCTGAGCAAGGCACCTAATACAGGGCTCAATCCCAGGACTCTGGCTGGGATCATGACCTGAGCCATAGGCAGAAACTTAACCAGTTGAGCCACTCAGGCATCCCTGTTGTCTACTGTTCCTAAGCTAGGTCTGTATACTGCCTCCCAGAGCCAGACTGCATTTCTGCAAGAGAACTTGTACCCTCAGCAAAGCCCCAAAACCCTTTGTTTAGACTACTTTTTTAAATGTGTCTGTTGGCCATTTGGATGTCTTCTTTGCAGAAATGTCTGTTCATATCTTCTGCCCATTTATTGATTGAATTATTTGTTCTTTGGATGTTGAGTTCGATAAGTTCTTTATAGATTTTGGACACTAGCCCTTTATCTGTTATGTCATTTGCAAATAACTTCTCCCATTCTGTCAGCTGTCTTTTGGTTCTGTTGACTGTTTCCTTTGCTGTGTAAAAGCTTTTTATCTTGATGGTGTTCCAAAAGTTCATTTTTGCCCTTGCTTCCCTTGCCTTTGGCAATGTTTCTAGGAAGAAGTTGCTGCAGCTGAGGTTGAAGAAGTTACTGCCAGTGTTCTCCTCAAGGATATTGATGGATTCCTGTCTCACATTGAGGTCTTTCATCCATTTTGAGCCTATTTTTATGTGTGGTATAAGTATATGGTCTAATTTCATTCTTCTGCATGTGGTTGTCCAATTTTCCCAACACCATTTGTTGAAAAGACTGTCTTTTTTCCATTGGACATTCTTTCCTGCTTTGTCAAAGATGAGTTGACCATAGAGTTGAGTGTTTATTTCTGGGCTCTCTATTCTGTTCCGTTGATCTATGTGTCTGTTTTTGTGCCAGTACCATGCTGTCTTGATGATACAGCTTTGTAATAGAGCTTGAAGTCTGGAATTGTGATGCTGCCAGCTTTGATTTTCTTTTTCAACATCCCTTTGGCTTTTCAGGGTCTTTCCTGGTTCCATATAAATTTTAGGATTATTTATTCCATTTCTTTGAAAAAAGTTGGTGGTATTTTGATAAGGATCCAATTAAATGTGTAGATTGCTTTAGGTAGCATAGACATTTTCACAATATTTGTTCTTCCAGTCTATGAGCATGGAACATTTTTTCATTTCTTTGTCTCTTCCAAAATTTCTTTTATGAGTCTTTTATAGTTTTCTGAGTACAAATCTTTTGCCTCTCTGGCTAGTTTTATTCTTAAGTATCTAATGGTTTGGGGTGCAGTTGTAAATCAGATCAACTCCTTTATTTCTCTTTCTTCTGTATTGCTATTGGCGTATAGGAATACAACTGATTTCTGTGCAATGATTTTTTTATTAACATATAATGTATTATTTGCTTCAGAGGTACAGGTCTGTGAATCATCAATCTTACATAAATTCACAGCACTCACCATTGCACATGCTCTCCCCAGTGTTCCATGAATTGATTTTATATCCTGACACTTTACTGAATTCCTGTATGAGTTCTAGCAGTTCAGGACTGGAGTCTTTTGGGATTTCCACATAAAGTATCATATTATCAGGGCACCTGGGTGGCTCAGAGGGTTAAGCCTCTGCCTTCGGCTCAGGTCATGATCTCAGGGTCCTGGAATCAAGTCCCATGTTGGGCTCTCTGCTCAGCAGGGAGCCTGCTTCCCTGTCATTCTCTGCCTGCCTCTCTGCCTATTTCTGATCTCTCTCTCTGTCAATAAATAAATAAATAAATAAATAAATAAATAAATGTATCATATCATCTGCAGAGAGTGAGAGTTTGGCTTCTTTTTTGCCAATTCAGATGCCTTTTATTTTGGCATCAGAGAAATACAGATTAAAACCACAGTGATATACCACCTTACACCAGTCAGAATGGCTAAAGTTAACAAGTCAGGAAACAATAGATATTGATGAGGATGGAGAGAAAGGGGAACCCTCCTATACTGGTGTAAATGCAAGCTGGTGCAGCCACTCTGGAAAACAGTATGGAAACTCCTTAAAAAGTTGAAAATAGAGCTACCCTACAACTTATCAGTCAA
Source organism: Spilogale gracilis (assembly GCA_004023965.1). Lineage (NCBI taxonomy): Eukaryota > Metazoa > Chordata > Mammalia > Carnivora > Mephitidae > Spilogale > Spilogale gracilis. The sequence continues at coordinate 20,078 of PITA01010540.1, forward strand.
ATGTAGTGATCTGAAGCAGCACGTGTACCCAAAAGTTTATAGCAGCAATATCCACAATAGCCAAACTATGGGAAGAACCTAGATGTCCATGAACAGATGAATGGATAAAGAAGATGTGATGTGTATATATATACACACCGCATCTTCACACACACACACACACACACACACACACACACACACACAATGGGATACTATGCAGCCATCGAAAAATAAAACCTTTCCATTTGCAACAACATGGATGGAACAAGAGGGTATTATGCTCAGCGAAATAAGTCAATCAGAGAAAGACAATTATCATATGATGTCTCTGATATGAGGAAATTTAGAGGCAGGGTGGGGGGTCATAGGGGGAAGGGAGAGGGGAAAAAATGAAACAAGATGGGACCATTGCAAGGTCCAAAGAGGGGCAATATCAAGCTTAATATCTGCTAAGAAAGAAAGGCAAAAATCATGATTATAATTATAGTTACATTTGAACATTTGAACATTTGAACACTCACCACTCCTTGCATGCCAGACTAAGCATATGACGTATCTCTCCAACACTATAGGATGGGTAGTATTATTATCTCATTCTACAGATCAGGAAACTAAAGCTTAGAGAGATTAAGTAAATTGCTCAAAGTCACACAGCTGGTGAGTGTTAAGTTTAGGAATCACATCCAAGCTTCTAACAGACACCAAAACTCTGTTGTATTTCCAGGACAAATGAGAAAAGAAAGTACTTGGGTCTCCTTCTTTCAGAGGCTGATAAACTTTGAGAAAACTACTTACCCTCCAAATCTTGGCTCTTCATCTGCAAAATGGAGGTCTCACAGCCAGAGTTCAAAATCTGGAGTGGACCCCCCCCCCTTTTTAAATGTAACTCTCTTCTTTCTCCATCTCTAAGACCCACACACATTAAGAAGCACAACTCAACTCAAATTTTTACTTTCTTAATATGAATAATATGTTTTCAATGAATTCAGGCTAAACCTCCACATTTGGGCAGCTTGCGAGTATTAATCTTGGAAATTAAAGTGCTCATCAAAACAGAAAATGTTCTTCCCAAAAGGACTCTGCTATTAATTGAATTAATAAATGAAATTTAGTGCCTCAGGAGGGTTCTTTTTCCTCAGGGCAGTCAGGCCTAGTCTCTTACAAAACTGTGTGGAATAGCAATTGGCATTGTAGAGGAATATTTGGCAAGACAGAGCCTAAGAGACAAAATTGGATTTACCACGAAGTTAACATTCCAATGGCAGCATGGAAAAATGACCATTCTCAGTTTGGTGGAATTGAACTAGGGTTTGAACATTGTTAGCTACACGTATCTTAAGCTTTAGGTTTATAAATTTTATGTTCTATATTAATGCTAATTGATAGACTAAAGTTTAATATACCTTTAAATTATAGCAGAGAATGTCAATAGTGTCTGTCTAAGGTAGCAATAAGAAAATGTAAAAAGGTAATGGAATGTTATCAATGTAGCTAATTGTTATTCTCTAGTAACAGCTATGCCCCAGTGGCCTTATATATAGTTTCTTCCACTCCTCTAACAGATACTCTTGGTCATTTTACTTCCACAGAGCTATCTTTGGGACTTTAGGAGTGAAAAAAGTATCCTAGTAAGAGAAAACTCCAACTCTGTAGTCCTCACACTTCAGAGTGCTTCAAATCATATGGGAGGAGGCTTTAAAAAGGATTTCAGGAGACGTAGGAGCAAGATGGAGTAGGAGGAGTAGGAGACCTAGATACCATCAGGTCCCAGGAGTTCAGCTAGATGGTTATCAAACCAGTCAGAACACCTACAGACTCAATAGGAAATGGAGGAGAATTAGAGCAGAACAGGAAAGTGACCACTTTCTGGAAGGTAGGATGCACAGGGAATTGAATCTGGGGTGACATTTGGGAAGACAGACCGCGGGCATGAGGGATAAGCTCCCAGCCAGCAGTAGAGCAGTGGAGCACAAAAACAGAACTTTTAGAAGTCTGCTGCACTGAGGGACGTCACCCCAGAGGCTAAGCAGAGAGTAGAGCCCTCGCTGGGACAGTGTGGTCTCAGGACCTGCGGAGTCACAGAAGGACCTGGGGTGCCTGAGTGCGGCAGAGCAACCAGGTATCAGAGCGGGGAAGCCAGCAGCAGACACAGCAGAGATGGAGCTGAGGAGTGGGCTCTCAGCTCTGGCTTACCTTAAACCATGATCTGAGGCGCAGAGTAGCCTCACAAGTGGCAGATCGGGATACCCCCTCCTTCCTCCACTGGGAGGAGTGGCACGGGAGCACGCTGCAGGAATCAGCTAGATTTGGAGACTCCAAACAGGCTGAGCGCCAGATATTGAAATGCTTGGTTACAGGCTGGGTGAGCAGAGTGCAGCCGGAGACCAACGATACAGGCCTGATTGACTGCTCTTCTCTAAGGGTGCACTGAGAAGTGACACTCTGGGTTCTCGGCTCATCTGGGCTGGAGACCAGCGACCGATATCTTCATTCCCATCCTCCAACGCTGTATGGAAAGCATTCAGGGAAAGAGCAAAACTGAGCAGATTGCATAGACTGGCCCCTGGAAGGGGTGGGGCAATTCCACCTCAGGCAAAGACATTTGAGAATCGAAACAACAGGCCCTTCCCCCAGAAGATCAGTGAGAACATCCAGCCCAGACCAAGTTCACCCATCAATGAGAAATGCAAACTTCAGAGCTAGGGCAATGCATCATGTAGAAAATCAAGGCTTTTCCCCCATGATTCTGTAGTCTTTCAAAGTTAAATTTTTTTAATTTTATTTTTTTCTTATTCCACTTTTAAATTTTTTTCTCTTTCCAATTTTAACATTTTAAAACTATTTTATCAATACCTTTTTCTAAAAAATATCTTTTTCAAATTTCATTGTTTTAGTCATATTCTATGCCTTCATTGTATTTAAGCTTATTTCTTGTATACATATAGGTTTTTCTTTCTTTAAAACTTTGGGATACAGTTTATTCCAATAGATAAAAATGAACCCTAAATCTAGTGCATGGCTTTGTTCTAGTCTCCAGTCTCATCATATTCTTTCCTTTCCTTTTTCAACCAGCTTCTAACCTTACCAATTCCTTTTTTAGAATCTTTTTTAAATTTTCATTTTTGCAGTCATATTCCATCCCTTCATCGTGTATACCCTTATATTTGTACATATATAAGTTTTTCCTTTCTTTAAAATTTTGGGAGGCAGTCTCTTCCAACAAATCAAACATACCCAAAATCCAGTGTGTGGCTCTGTTCTATTCACTAGCTTAATCATATAGATTAAGAGATATATGATTTCTCTCTCTCTCTCTCTCTCTCACAGAAAGAGAAAGAGATATAGATAGATATACCATACTTTCTCCCTTTTTTCTCCCCCCAGTTTTGGGTCTCTTCTGATTTTGTTAGTGTATATTTTTCTAGGGTCATGGCTACCCTTTTAGTATTTTTTCTCTCATTCATCTATTCTTATATGAATAAAATGACAAGGTAGAAAAACTCACCTCAAAAAAACCCCAAAAAAACAAAAAACAAGAGTACTGATGGCTAGGGACCTAATCAATAGGGACATCAGTAATATGTCAGAACTAGAATTCAGAATGATGATTATCAAGGTGCTAGATGGGCTCAAAAAAGGCATGGAGGATATTAGAGAATCCCTTTCTGGAGAAACAAAATTCCCTTCTGGAGAAATAAAATAACAAAAATCTAATTGAAATCAAAAAGGTTATTACTGAGGTTCAACAAAAAATGGAGGCTCTTATGCCTAGGATAAATGAGGCAGAAGAGAGAATTAGTAACATAGAAGATAAAATGATGGAAAATAAAGAAGCTGAGAAAAAGAGAGAGAAACAAATACTGGACCACAAGGGGAGAATTCGAAGGGTGAGTGATACCATAAGATGAAAAAATATTAGAATAATTGGGATCCCAGAAGAAGAAGAAAGAGATAGAGGAGAAGAAGGTATATTGGATAAAATTATAGCAGAGAATTTCCCTAATTAGTTAAAGGGAACAAGCATCAATATCTAGGAGGTACAGAGAACCCCTCAAAATCAATAAAAATAGGTCCACACCCCATCATCTAATAGTAAAACTTACAAGTCTCAGTGACAAAGAGAAAATCCTGAAAGGACCTTAGGAGAAGAGTTCTATAATCTAAAATGGCAGAAATATTAGATTGACAGCAGACCTATCCAGAGACTTGGCAGGCCAAAAAGGACTGCCATGATATATTCAGAGCACTAAATGAGAAAAATATGCAGCCAATAATACTATACCCAGCTAGATTATCATTGAAAATAGAAGGAGAGATGAAAATCTTCCAGAACAAAAAAGATGAACACATCAAAAAATGGGCAGGAGACATGAAGAGGCACTTCTCCATAGAAGACATACAAATGGCTAACAGATGCATGAAAAAATGTTCATCATCACTAGCTACAGGGAAATTCAAATCAAAACCACATTGAGATACCAACTTACACCAGTCATAATGGCCAAAATTAACAAGACAGGAAACAAGTGTTGGAGAGGCTGCAGAGAAAGGGTAATGCAAGTTGGTGCAGCCACTTTGGAAAACAGTGTGGCAATTCCTTAAAAAATTAAAAATAGAGCTACCCTATGACCCTGCAATTGCAGGGTAACCCAAAGATACAGATGTAGTGAAAAGAAGGGCCATATGCACCCCAATGTTCATCGCAGCAAGGGCCACAATCACCAAACTGTGGAAAGAGCCAAGGTGCCCTTCAACAGATGAATGGATAAATAAGATGTGGTCCATATATACAATGGAATACTATGCCTCCATCAGAAAGGATGAATATCCAACTTTGTAGCAACATGGACTGAATTGGAAGAGAGTATGCTGAGTGAAATAAGTCAGGTAGAGAAAGTCAAGTATCACATGGTTTCACTTACTTGTGGTGCATAAGGGGTAATATAGAGAACAGTAGACGAAGGAAAGGAAATGGGAAGTAGGGTAATTCTGGGAGGAAAATGAAACATGAGAGACTTTGGGCGCAGAAACAAACTGAGGGTCTTGGAGGGGAGGGGTGGAGGATGGGAGAGCCTGGTGGTAGGTCCTGAAGGCACATATTGCATGGAGCACTGGGTGTGGGGCATAAACAATGAATCTTGGAACACAGAAAAAATAAAAAAAAATAATAAAAAATAAAAAATCTTCCAGAACAAACAAAAATTAAAAGAATTATTAAACAGCAAACCAGTCCTACAGGAAATATTGAAAGGGGTCCTCTGTGCAAAGACAGAGCCCAAAATTAACAGACCAGAAGGGACAGAGACAATTTACAGTATATCTTTCAATAGTTACCCTGAATGTAAATGGGTCAATACAGGGTAGCAAAATGGATTAAAAAAAAAAAAAAACCACAACAAGACTAATCGATATGCTGTCTCCAGGAAACTCATTTTAGACCCAAAGGCACCTCCAGATTTAAAGTGAGGGGGTAGAAAACAATTTACCATACTAATGGACATCAAAAGAAAGCTGGAGTGGCGATCCTTATATCAGACAAATTAGATTTGAAGCCAAAGACTATACAAAGAGATGAGGAAAGACACTCTATCATACTTAAAGGCTCTGTCCAACAAGAAGATCTAACAATTTTAAATATCTATGCCCCTAACATGGGAGTAGTCAATTATATAAACCAATTAATAACTAAATCAGAGAAACATATTTACAATAATATAGTAATAGTAGGGTACTTTAATACTCTTCTCACTGAAATGGACAGATCATCTAAGCAAAATATCAGCAAGGATATAAAGGCTTTAAATGACACAGTGGACCAGATGGACATCACAGGTATATTCAGAACATTCCATCTCAAAGCAGCAGAATACATATTTTTCTCTACTGCACATGGAACATTCTCCAAATAGATCACATCCTGGATCACAAATCAGGTCTCAACTGGTACCAAAAGTTTGGGATCATTCCCTGCATAATTTCAGACCACAATGCTTTGAAACTTGAACTCAACCACAAGAGGAAAGTTGGAAAGAACTCAAATACATGGAGACTAAAGAGTATCCTACTAAAGAATGAATGGATCAGCCAGGAAATCAAAGGAAAATTTAAAAAATTCATGGAAACAAATGAAAATGAAAAAAACAATTGTTTGAAATCTTTGGGACACAGAAAAGTTAGTCCTGAGAGGAAAGTATATAGCAATACAAGCCTTTCTCAAGAAACAAGAAATGTCTCAAGTACACAACCTAGCCCTACACCTAAAGGAGGTGGAGAAAGACCAGAAAAAAAAGCCTAAACCCAGGAGGAGAAGACAAATAATAAAGATCAGAGCAGAAATCAATCAAATAGAAACCAAATGAACAGTAGAATAAATCAATGAACTAGGAGCTGGTTCTTTGAAAGAATTAATAACATTGATAACTCCCTGGCCAGATTTATCAAAGAGAAAAGAGAAAGGACCCAAATTAATAAAATAATTAATGAAAGAGGAGAGATCACAGCCAACACCAAAGAAATACAAACAATTGTAAGAACATATTATGAACAGCTATACGCCAGCAAATTTGACAATCTGGAAGAAATGGTTCTATTCCTAGAGACATACAAACTACCAAAACTGAGCCAGAAAAGAATAGAAAACCTGAAGAGACCCATAACCAGTACGGAGATGGAAGCAGTTGTCAAAAATCTCCCAACAAACAAGAGCCCAGGGCCAGACGGTTTCCCATAGGAATTCTATCAAACATTTAAAGAAGAATTAATACCTATTCTCCTGAAACTCTTCCAAAGAATATAAATGGAAGGAAAACTTCCAAACTCATTTTATGAGGCCAGCATTACCTTGATCCCAAAACCAAAGACCCCATCAAAAAGGAGAATTACAGACCAATATCCTTGATGAACACGGATGCAAAAATTCTCACCGGAATACTAGCCAGTAGGATCCAAAAGCACATTAAAAGGATTATTCACCATGACCAAGTGGGATTTATTCCTGGGCTGCAAGGTTGGTTCAGCATCCACAAATCAATCAATGTGATACAGAACACTAATAAAAGAAAGAACAAGAATCATATGATCCTCTCAATGGATGCTGAAAAAGCATTTGACAAACTACAGCATCCTTTCTTGATCAAAACTCTTACAATGTAGGGATAGAGGGTATAAACCTCAATATCATCAAAGCCATCTCTGAAAAACCCACAACAAATATCATTCTCAGTGGGGAAAAACTGAGAGCTTTTCCCCTAAGGTCAGGAACATGGCAGGGCTGTCTACTATCACCGCTGCTATTTCACATAGTACTAGAAGTCCTCACCTCAGAAATCAGACAACATAAAGAAATAAGAGGCATATGAATCAGCAAAGAAGAAGTCAAAATCTTACTCTTTGCACATGGTATGATACTTTGTGTGGAAAATCCAAAAGACTCCACTTCAAAACTGTTAGAACTCATACAGCAATTCAGTAAAGTATCAGGATATAAAATCAATGCACAGATATCAGTTGCATTTCTATACACCAACAGCCAGACAGAAGAAAGAGAAATTAAGGAATTGATCCCATTTACAATTGCACCCCAAACCATAAGATACCTAGGAATAAACCTAACCAAAGAGGCAAAGAATCTGTACTCAGAAAACTATAATGTACTTATGAAAGAAATTGAGGAAGAGACAAAGAAATGGAAAAACATTCCATTTCTTTGGAAGAACAAATATTTTGAAAATGTCTATGCTACCTAAAGCCATCTACACAATAAATGTAATCCTTATCAAAATACTATCAACTTTTTTCAAAGAAATGGAATAAATAATCCTAAAATTTATATGGAACCAGGAAAGACCCTGAAGAGCCAGAGGGATGTTGAAAAAGAAAACCAAAGTTGGCAGCATCACAATTCCAGACTTCAAGCTCTATTACAAAGCTGTTTCATCAAGACAGTATGGTACTGGCACAAAAACAGACACACAGATCAATGGAACAGAATAGAGAGCCCAGAAATGGACCCTCAACTCTATGGTCAACTCATCTTCCACAAAGTAGGAGAGAATGTCCAATGGAAAAAAAAACAGTCTTTTCAACAAATGGTGTTGGGAAAATTAGACAGCCATATGCAGAAGAATGAAACTGGATCATTTCCTTACACCACACACAAAAATAGACTCAAAATAGATGAAAGACCTCAATGTGAGGCAGGAATACATCGAAATCCTTGAGCAGAATACAGGCAGCAACCTCTTCGACCTCAGCTGCACCACTCTTCCTAGAAACATCGCCAAAGGCAAGGGAAGCAAGGGAAAAAATGAACTACTGGGACTTCATCAAAATCAAAAGCTTTTGCGCCGCAAAAGAAACAGTCAACAAAACCAAAAGACAGCTGACAGAATGGGAGAAGATATTTGCAAATGACATAACAGATAAAAGGCTAGTATCCAAAATCTATAAAGAACTTATCAAACTCAACACCCAAAGAACAAATAATCCAATCAAGAAATGGGCAGAAGATATGAACAGACATTTCTGCAAAGAAGACATCCAAATGTCCAACAGACACATTAAAAATTGCTCAACATCCCTCAGAATCAAGGAAATACAAATCAAAACCACAGTGAGATTCCACCTTACACCAGTCAAAATGGCTAAAATTAACAAGTTAGGAAACAATGGATGCTGGCGAGGATGCAGGGTGAGGGGAACCCTCTTACACTGTTGGTGGGAATGCAGGCTGGAGCAACTAATCTGGAAAACAGTATGGAGATTCCTCAAAAAGTTGAAAATAGAGCTACTCTACGACCCAGCAATTGCACTAGTGGGTATTTACCTTAAAGATACAAATGTAGTGATCCAAATGGCACATGCACCTGAATGTTTACAGCAGCAATATCCACAATAGGAAAGCCGTGGAAAGAACCTATATGTCCATCAACAGATGAATAGATAGAGAAGATGTGGTATATATGCACAATGGAATACTATGCAGCCATCAAAAGGAATGAAATCTTGCCCTTTGCAACAATGTGGATAAAACTGGAAGGGATTATGCTAAGCAAAATAAGTCAATCAGAGAAAGATAATTATCATATAATCTCTTTAATATGAGGAATTTGAGAAGCAGGGCAGGGGTTTGTGGTGGATAGGGAGGGAAAAAAATGAAACAAGATGGGACTGGGGACGGAGACAAAAACCGTAAGAGACTCAATCTCAGGAAACAAACTAAGGGTTGCTGGGGGTGGGGAGGCAGGGATAAGGTTGCTTGATTATGGAAGAAAATTAAAAAAAAAAAAAGATTTCAGGGCTCCAAGTCCAGAGTTTCTGACTCAGCCGTTTGTGGGTGAGGTCTAAGAATTTGCATCTCCAACACATATCCAGCTGATGCTGATACTATTGGTCTAGGAAAGACACTTTGATAACCTCTGATTTAACTGTGTGGGCAGATCTGTTGCCTTAGGTGAGAGTCAACCAGGAAAGTCATCTTTTCTTCATTTATGTTTCCACCAGCTACCAGCTTCACATGCATCACAAGGTTAGAATTGAGGTTTAAAAATGAAAAAAAAAGGTTTGGCATCTATATTTCCAACACAAACATAGAAGCCAACAAAATTCTAGAAGATGGGCCTAAAAACAGAGCAAAAAACCACCAATCTAACTTTCCATAAGATTTTAGTGTGCTATCTGGACATGCCATACTAAGATTTCTTGATGAAGACAGAAGATGTTAACCCTCAAGCAAATCATGTGAGAACAGCCCTATTTTCTTTAGTTAGCAGCTGACAATCTGGGGAATTGAATGGCAGCAATCATTCACCAAAGGCAGCAAACTAAAGAATGGTAAAAGAAAAATGAAGACAGAAGAATGGGGGAAAAAATCCAACTTTTCTATTTTCCTCTGCATGTAATGCACATATCATAATTGTATTGCACACTGAGGGAAAAGAGATTCCTGGCTGCCCTTGTTGCCTATCATTGGATCATAAAATGAGAGAGCAAAATGTGAGTTCCTTTTACAGAAGAGGAAATTGAAGCTCAGAGAGATTAAGCAACCATTGTACGTTCCCCTGGCTGGTGGTAAGTGACTTACTGGACAGTCTGGGTCTCCCATCCTGCATGCTGTTCAGCATGCAACTTACAACAGCTTTAAAGACAAAGGACACCAGTTAAAATGGAAAAATCACTAGGCTAGGATTTGGGTCACACTGTCCTCTGTGGACTTGTCACAAACTCAGTCTGATCTCAGTGTCTCCAAGCCTAAAATGGAAATAACAATTCCTGTCCATAGGGTTGTTCTGGGGATAAGTGATAGAATAGATGTACAGTCACATTTTTGGAAACTGAAAAGCACTGCATAGACCAGGACACTAGTGGTAAACGTGATGTGACTGATGAGCCAAATGGCATTTTAGAGCTAAATAGAAAAGTAAGGACAGAAAGGGGCAAGGGTCTTAAAGAAAATGTTTATCCAAAATAAAAAGCCAATCACGAGTAACTCCAAAAGATTTCTATTTGACATTTCTAAAGCTGAATATCATATGCTTTTGAAAAGATAAGGAGTCAAAACAAAAGGAACAAATAAAAGGCCAGAAAAGATTTAAACAAATCACATGCTATACTCTCCAGATCATCCTGTATACTGATATTGACTAGGAGGACCGAGAAATCATACTTTAAGCCTTTCGTATTAGTCATATATCCCATAGACCCCTTGGACTAACTAGCTATTCATGCCAAGTTGTCTTTCTGCCTCAGCTGGGGAAATCCTAGGGCAATAATACCCAGACCCTCTCTTTCAAATGGCTTACAGCTCTTGCAATTGCCAAGAGACTCCCAAACTGGAGGTTTGGGATTAGAATATCCGTGAGACTATTTAACAAGCCCGTGGCCCTCCCAGTTAATGGTGATTACAGCTGTGAGGCTCCAGAATCCCAGGCCTGCAGATACTCCCGGCCTGGGTAGGAACTATAAAGCACTAGAAGTAATATGGTGACCTTTGTGGAAAGACCCAAAATAACTAAGGTCAAGTTGAGATGGGATAAGGAAAATTCAGCCCGAATTAGCATCCATAATATACAGCAAGAAAAACAGGGATTACTTGTCTCCACAGTCTATGTTTAGCAGAATGTGCTCCTTCGAAAGCTGGAATGTGTGGCTGATATTTATAGAAAGCACCGTAAGCATGTCCAGGACATTTCTGTGGTATAAAAAAGCAAACTATGGTGAGCCACAGAGAGGAATATATTGTCAAGTTTGATAAATCGAAACGCCAGTGATGAGGATGTGATTATGTGACTCACTGGGCCTATTTCCCCATCTGTCACGTGTTCCATGAGGATCAGGACAGCTGTGAGGGGAAAGATGGAGAGGGAAGCACTGATGGCAAATAAGAAAAATTTTTAAAGTTAAGATAAGTGTCTTACTTTTCTGGTGTCCCTATTTGACAAGAGAGAGGATATGATAAAGTTGTCATCGATCTTAACACTGTTGGGTCAGGTGGATGAAAACCAACCATAAGGAAGACATAAGCCATGAAAAGAAATGAGAGCACACACTTTAAGACATTTGCTAGCACTTCTCCTTTGGCTTTATCGAGGAAATTGTTACCTTTCTTATTCTATAACCTGGTCATTTAGTTCATTCAACACTTACTGGACATTTAATTACTTAACTTTGTAGGGAAAGCTTTACTTCTGTCATTTTTTTCTGTTTTGTGCTTCAGAAGAATATCTCTTTCAGAGTTTTAGGTCCCAGGCAGGTTTGCTTGGCTTTTGGTGAGGCTAGTGCTGGCCTATAGGTGTCTTGAAGGGGGTGGAGGCAGCCTTGGAGGCACAAGGATAAGGGTGAGAAGTGAGGGTTGGATTTTGGCTCCCACTTGTGCCCCATGCCAGGTGTCATTGAGCAGTGTACAACCTGCACACCTGTATTTGGTTGTCTAGCTTCATGTAATAAATATATTTTTAGTAAGTAAATTAAATTAAATATGTGATTTAAATATGTGTGAACTCACTGTAATCTTTCATTTTCCTATAAGAGGAGATCTTGTAAATTGTCAGAGCAAGATCTTGTATTATACTCTGCAGCAATTCCATGATGGATTTTTTTTTTTTTTTTGGTCAGGCGAAGAAGTATCACTTAATTTGCCTATTATACAAATCAATAGCTAATAGTAATATAGTAATTAATTATTATAGAATAATTTAATAATGAATTAAATTAAGCTCAGCTTATTTCTTCATATCCAACGTGGCAAAGAACCTCTATCTATGTGCCCCAGAGTTCTTCAGAGTAAAAACAAAAACAAACCAAAACTTTATTACCAGCTATTCTGTAGAAATACATGACACTATAACAAATTTATTTCTTACCACCTAATGGTCAGAAAAGCTTCCTTGCAATATAAATGTGTTGGAAGTTGGCAAGGGAGACCAGAAAACAGGAGTGTTACTAGTGAATTATTTAAAAAATGTGTTTCTCTGTTCTGTGAATCTCCCCACTCTCCTCCTTTCTAATACTGCATAGTGTAGGTTTAGAGACAGACAAGCATGTACCATATGCAGAGACAGAGGACAAAGTATTTTCCCCTTTCTTTCGGTGTAACATGGGCTTAATATGTTAGAAATATTTATAAAACCACCGTCATATGGTCAGAACTATTTTGGGTGAATGTAACTAAACCCAAGTGCTGAGTAAGGGCAAGGAGGGGGATTGAGACTCGAGAACAACTTCTGCCATTCTTACTTTCTCTCCATCTCTCCTTGTGATCTCTGTCTCTCAATGACTTGGTCTCTGTCTGTAGGTCAGCTTCTTATTCCTACACCTATTTCCTCTAGTATATAAAACCACCCACTGCTCTTAGGTCAGATTTCTCCTAGCTTCACCACCAGAGGGAGACTGAGACTCTGGTCCCCATTGAAAGATTGGTAGGGAGAACTCTGGCCTGGCTTGCGTTCTCCCTGCTGAGCCCAAACCTGCTGGAATAGCTCCAAGCAGGGCCACTGGGGACCAATCAGAGGAGGCATGAAAGTGGGATCTCTAAGTGAAGGGCAGCTCCTACTTGCATATGGTTAAAGTAGAGGAAGGAGCATTTCCAGAAGAAAACTGTATGGTTGTGGGCAAATAAGGGCCACTATGCCCTTTCTTACAAGTGAGAGTTAACAGGCTCCTTTGTATGTGTTTATTCAACATGTATTTATTGAATGTAGCCTTATGCCAGCTAGGAAGCTTGGAGTTGGAAGACACAGTTATGGGTGTTTTCCAGAGCCCAGTCCTATTTAATCGCATGGATGCTCAATGGCTAAGACCTTGGGCTCTGAGTTAACAAACGTGAGCTTCAATCTTAGCTTTCCCATTTACTTAGGCAGGTTATTTAACGTTCCTCTGCCTCAGTTCTCCATATGCTCAAAGCACTTCACCAGTGAGCCTAGTAAGCACTCAATAAACGACAGCTATCATTATTCAAAAAAATACAGAGAAGATCTTATCGTCCTTATCATCCTAATAAAATGATGGACTGTTTTCATGAAGATCAAATAGAATTTGGAAGGAAATCTGTATTGTTTTATTTGGATGGGGGTGGGGGAGAGAGGCTTAGGCATCTTCACCAGAATCGTCCCCATTCTGGCACAAAATGCACAGAAACCTTTGTACAAACTAGAGCTTACCTCAGAATAATTTTCTCAATTTATTGTGACATCTAGTCCTAAATTCTTTGCATGTCTGGATCTTGTGCCTCTTCTGTCCCTTCTCTAATACTTGCCTGCCTCACCGTCTGTGTTTTGACAGTCTGCATGCCTGATCCTCGGCTTTTGATTCCGACCTGCGTCACCTCTCTCTTCCTGGCAGGTGTTCTGCCTCTCGCAGACAACTGAGGCCTCCATATTTTCACACCATTGCTGGAGTAACGTTTTACTGAATAGGGAATCAGGGATATACTGGGATATCAGCACCAACCCAGGAAGAACAAATATAAAATAGGGAGGGGGTGAGTGTATGTACAGAAGTAAAAAGAGATAGTATATAAGTATTCCAAAGCCCTTATATGAAGAGAAAGTTTCATCCCAAAGGACAGCAACTAGCTATGTTTTAATGGAGGGTTGTCATAGGCAGTTTACGGTTGGATCCAGAAGGAAATAAGAAAGAGCAAGGCAAGGAAAACAAAGACACACCCTGTGAAAAACACATGCAGGTGGAAGGATTATCAGAGGCTCTTTAAATTGCCAGAGGCTGGACAGTCCAACGTGGAAATGGGCAGGCACCAAGCCAGCTCTGGAAGGCCAAGAAGGAAGGACCCTAGCAAGGTCTCCTGATAGGTAAGGGTATCACCAAAAAATGTGTTAAGTACCTATGTTGCTTTGTTGTGTCCGCATGACACACTCCAACACTCAGGAGAGAGCCTCTGGTTGGGGAAGCATACTCCCTTGCCGGCCTCGGGCTTTGAGAGAAAGGAGCAGGTTCACTTCAGCTGTTATGGAGGGAAGGCCCTGGACCCACCATGCACCAGTATCATATTCAGTGGAGGACAGGTAATTGCCCAGAGGAAATCAGGGTGCTGCTAGGAAATGGGGACCAAATACCCTCTATGCATTCCTGTGACACGACACTTTTGGTTATTTCAATACAGAGAAATGAGTTGCACTGATTAGAGAAAAATAAATATTTCCATGGTTCCAACATGCAGGGATTTTAGAAGTTTTTCTTCCCAGGAGCCATTTTTTAATTGTAGATGTTTTGTAGAAATCCAAATGTAAAGCAGATAAAAAGCAAAACTACTACAGTAGGAAGGAGAAGTAAAATCTCCACATTCAGCCCCACTTCATGCAGCCCTGCAGTTCCACCATGGAAAACCTGTGGCTTTGAGAAACACAATTTAAAAAAACCTCCACTAATAGTCCTTAATGATGTCTACTTAAAAAGAAAAACAAACAGAAAACTTTGACCACATATTAAAAGGCAATTCTGACATTCGAGATTTTAGAGGAATAAAACATATAAACCAATGTATTTATATCTTAGTTCTGGTCCTTCCTTCCTGCGAACGGGAAGTTAAATTATGGCTTCTAAGAAATTAAAATGCAAGAATGATAGACCACCCATAAAAAAAAAAAAAGCTTCTTTGCTTTTTAGATATTTGTTCCAGATTCCTGTGCCTTTTCAAGTTATTCCTTAAAAGGCTAGAAAACATACTCTTCATCATTAATATGTTGTGCTTGGTACTTGAAAAGGACGAGACTAGATGCTTTGTGATTGTTAGAACTGAGGGTGCCAGCAGCAGAGCTGGTCTCTATACAAGTAGCTTTAGTGGAGAACAAACCAAAGACCAGAGGGTGTGAAGTCTGCAATTGCAGAGGTATTCTCTCCAGCTCAAAATGAAAGTGTACTGACTGGGTAGAAAGGCAAGTTGCTAACACCAAGCCCTGCTGAATGAATAGGGGAGTTCAGAGAAATCTGCACTATTGAAACTGGCACATTTCTAGAGCATCAAAATTTAGAGGCAACTTTTTATTTTACAGTTTAAAATAGTTTCCAGCATCTTCAAACAGCAACTTGTATAAAATTTTTGAATATGTGCTTGTTTCGAGTTCTTAATCTTTATGTTTAAAACAGTGATTCCTCAAATCCTTTTGCTTAATTGCAGAATCAGTCCTGGCCACCTGAATCATAAACATTAGCAGCTTGTTCTTCTGTCACAATTAGGGAAGAGATGAACATGACTGTTTAACTGCTGGGGTCAAAAAGAGGAGATTCAGGAACATAAAGAAGTATTTATTATTGTCGTTGTTGAAAGAGTAGACTCGTAAAATCCAGCACAGATTGTACTAAACCTGCTGACTCTCATTTCGAACAAGAAGCTAAATAGGGGTGGCAAGAAACCGGTAGTGTGGGGGTTTCAAAGAGATCTCACGTTCTAATCCTTCCTTTCACAATCTGGGATATTGTTCAGTATGCATTTAGGGGAGAGGCAGAGGAAATGCTAACATTAATTAGCCCTCGAGGAAAAAGCAAATTAAATGTATTTCTGAACAGTTTATTTATATATAGGAATTAATTTTATCCTCAGAGAATCTGTTGTCGTACCTGTAAGCCAGAATTACTAGGCTTAAATTCTTATATTTAGCCCATGTTAGAATCCTACAATGATATTTATAGGACATGTATAAGCCTTATATATGACTTCTGACTTTTTATTCCTGAGGTACCGCCTACAGGGATTGGTGATAATTGCTTTGGGGGTCAAGTAATAATAATAACAGTAATAAAATAGTGATAGTTTTTTCCATTTGGGAATTGATCTTCTAGTTGGGCAAGTAAACACACACACTTGAAAAGCTAAAAGCTAAATAATAAAGCAAAGCAGAACATATGTAAGGTCTAAATAAGATCCTAGGAATTAGAAGATAGCTATCACTGTGAGCCATTGTGATCACTGAAAAGTTTGTGGATCATGCAGGATGCTTAGCTGAGTTTTTACACATTGGTAGGGTTTTGATTGAAAAAAAAGAGTATCATTTTAGACAGGTGGACTCCCATGCACAATACTGAGAGCTGCGTTAGGGTAAATAATACTAGCTGCTATAACAAACAGTCTCCAAATGTCAGTGACTTAACACAGTAAACCTTAATTTTTCACTTGCATCCAAATCTAATGTGGTGGGAGCAAGAGTGGGGAGAGAATAAGAGGTTCACTTCTTCTCAGTCATGCAGAGACCTAGACTCATTCCATCTCTTGATGTCATCATCTTCCATGTGTGCTTCCCAAGGTCACCACGGAAGAGATAAGTAAATGGAGGATTGTGCATGGGGAATTTTTCAGAGGCCAAGCTCCACGGTAGTGTAAATCACTTCTGCTCACATTCTGCTGTCTAGAACACAGTTGGATGGCTCCAACCTGACTGCAAGGAAACTGGGAAGTGTAGTTCATCTATGTACCCAAGAGCAGACTTATGCATCGTTTTTGCTGCAAGAGGTCACATGAAGGACAGTAAGAAGAGCCTACCACAGTGGCAACTTTAATAGCTATTGCTGGTCACTTCCTTAGTCCCCATTTTCTCCTTTCTAATACTACGCCAAGTTTTGTTACCTATGCACCTCCTTCGCTTCAAGGGATATGAACACTAACTTAAAGCACTACTGCAAGAGGAGAAGACAAGTTTAAACTAGATATCAGAGGGAGTAAATTGGATGCCATGCTTGGTCCCTTTGTAGATGGCTGACATGGAAAAAATGGCACTAGTCAACAATAGTATGAAGTGGACATGAAAAAGAGGGCAGAGACCTGAAAAGAAATAATATTTGTAATATTTTAAATTATACTTTTCTCTTTTTTTGAAAACTATTTACTTATTTGAGGGGAGATGGAGATAAGGAGAGCACAGAGGAAGAGGAAGAAGCAGATTCCCTGCTGAACAGGGAGACTGACGTGGGGCTCAATCCCAGGACCCTTAGATCAAAAAATGAGCTGAAGACAGATGCTGAACTGACTGAGCCACACAGGTGCACAATAATATTTTTCTTGTTTGTATTTTTTTCCCTACAATGTCTTACTATTACTAGGCCATGATATTCTGGATTATTGTCCGAGGAATGAGGAAGGCAAATACCAGAAAAAGGAAGAGATGCCAGGAGGATATTCAAGTATCTAAGAACTGAAACAGAAGAAGAGCAGAAGGGGAGGGAAAGAATCCACCACTGGCCAACACAGGACTGACACTGTGATAATCCAAAGAGACTTTTTAACCGAAAGATGTTGAGTTAGCTTGGACTAAATGAAGGCCCCCTCCCTCATCACAAAGTAGAAGTGGAAACTTCATTATTGAGAATACTAAAAAGTATACTTCTATCCATCACAGTTAGTAATGGAAAGTGTATCTGTTCCATACAGTTAGGAGAGCCTGTATGTTCCCAGGAAGCAGAGCTCTGAGACAAGGTTTGCATGCAGGCAGCTAGTGCCTTTTAGAAGCAATCTCAATGAACAAGGATGGGGAACTGGGTAGAGTGAAGCAGGGAGGGAAGACAGCCGGTACCATGGTGCGTCATCTACTAATCTATCCCTGTGGGCAACAGGGGCTTGAAGCCGATGGTACTCTCTGGGGAACTGGGTAGAATGAGCATCAGATCTAACCACCCAAGGGATGGAGGAGTGGGGCTCCCGTCCATACACACTGTCAGGCTGCAGGTAAGAGGCTTAGCAGGCCCCACAGGCATCGCATGCTGAGGAATCAGAGAAAGCTAGCTCATTAACAGAGAGATGCGCTGAGCACCTTTTGACTGGTGCTGGGTGGCCCAGCAAAGGCCGGAGCTGAGGGTAGGCTGGGGTGATGGATGGTGTGGAGGCAGTTGCAGCGTTCCAGTCACAGGATGATGAGGGCACAGGAGAGAGTACTGACAAAGTGGATGGAAAGGAAAAGATGTCCTGCCGTCCTGCCCTTTTATCTGCAGGTCTCTGCTGTCCTTTCAAAGAGGGCAATAATCCCAGCCTTCACGTGAAAGCAGGGTTTTATTTAGGGACTCTAATGGATATGTGCTACTTAAGGAAGCCTCTAAAAAAACTGGAGAAAGGGGAAAAGGCTACCAATTTCCCTTTAAAAATTTCCACTAAGAAACCCAGGCCAATTTGAACGTCATGCCCCTCAGTGCTACCACCTCGTCTAGTGTCAATTGTCATTTCCCAGAGAATGAGTCACTATTTAATGCATTTTCACTTACTTTTTCTATAGAATTCTGTGGGAGTTGCCATCGTACAGAAAAAGCAGCTGAAGTAGTTATGTCCCAAACCAACCACCTCTACCCTGCCCACTATAAATGAGATGTTTTTGGCTCATACCCATGGTCAGACAAATGTCTTTACCAGATAATGGTTTCTGGGCACTGGATTTTTTCCTTTAGAGAGTTTCTCATACTGAAATATTCCCTATTCCACGCTCCTTCACTCCTGCTGGTTTTCATAGTTCAGCATTCTTGACATTGTCATTATGCTGATAGCAGAAGCCAATAATGTCATAACTAATGGAGTCAAAACTTTACTTGCAGGTTTCAAAGAAAAGGAGATTTGACATGAAAATGAGGATAAATAAATGTCTTGAAATTTTTCTGTTAATCACCACACTCTTGTTTTTCTAAGCACAAGAATCCATTTAGCTAGTGACACCACTTTTAAATGATTACAACTTCAGTTATGATTGAAAAAATTTCCATGCTGAGTGTATAAGACAGAAAATTACAAGCAAGCTGTGATTCTAGAATATATTGCTAATGCAGTCATTTTTAAAAACTGAGCTAATATGGGGAATTTTTAAGTCAGTGTTAATACATCTTTTTTTTTCAATGTTTACTAAGGAGCTGTTTGTTTTGTGGCGGTGCTAGGGATTTGAATTTGAGAAATTCCCTACCCTCAAGGAGTTTACAGCCTAGCAGACGAGACAGAAAAATAAATAACGATACTCCCTCTGGAAAACACCACAAGAGGAGCATGCATAATGCACTAATGGGTCAGAGAAAACCCCTAACCACCTCTGGGTGTGTGGGGTGCGGTGACAGGGATGGGATCAGATTAGGAAGAAGGCTGTGAAGAGGTGGCTAGTCCTGCATCAAGTCTGGAGAGATGGGTGAAAAATCATCAGAAAACAAGGAGAGGAGGGGCAAGTGCAAAGATGTGGCTTTGTTTGTGGCTCATCTGAGGAGCTGCAAGATCCAGGGAGCACTGATCTTGGGGATTCTGCTGAGATTGAACTCTACACTTTACCCAGGTATTGGGAAGACAATCCAGGGATTTAAGCTGGAGAGGAACATGATCACATTTGCATTCAAACTGAAAGAAAAAAAAAGAAAGAAAGAAAGAAAGAAAGGAAGAAAGGAAGGAAGGAAGGAAGGAAGGAAGGAAGGAAGGAAGGAAGAAAGAAAGAAAGAAAGAAAGAAAGAAAGAAAGAAAGAAAGAAAGAAAGAAAGAAAGAAAGAAAGAAAGAAAAAGAAAAGGGACGGTGGTGGTGTGGGAAACACAACAATGTGCTGGTGCGAAGCCCAGTGAAGAGGCGGCAAGCACCTGCAGGAAGGCAGGTAATGGAGGGAATAACAAATGTACTTGTGAGAAATACCCAGGATGTGAAACCGCCTGGTCCCATAACCAATACTGTGAAAGCCAGGATAGGGTTTGGGTGGACTATGCTTGCTCTTTTTGCTTTCCTCGCTGCCATTCATACTCCTTGCTACAACTGCTGCTTGCTCTCCTGCTAATAATTCTCCCCACATGAGTAGATGAGTGACAGTAACGAGACAGGACTGGTGCCTTGTTTGAATATACCAGTTATAATCTCACCTTCTGGCATTTGACTTTTGATGCAGAAGATGCACTGTTTTTAAGTATCTGGGGGTACAGCCATGTTTGCACTAGAATTCTAGAACAAGAACTGGAACTGATGTAACTCTGTGTAGTTTACAAAGCAATTTTCCATTTGTCATCTCACTTGAGACACAGAGCAATGTTCTTGTGGGTAAAGCAAGTGCTCTCACATTGCCACAGGCAGTTGCGACTGAGGGAAGGTAAGTGACTTGCCCAAATCTACACAGCTTCTGAAGAGCTGGCTCAGGGATCCCATAAGATCTTTCTCAGTCCATAATTTTATAGTACCCCACATTAGCTGAGCCATTTGGCTTTTAGCTTGGAATGTCACTGATTGCTTTTTTATTTCTCTTTTTAAGACTTATCATGTCTATTCAACTTGATTATAACTCTCCCAAGGTTAGGAGTTAGGTACTATATCAGTTAGTGTTACATCACACAGGCAACTTAAAATGTAATGCTAGACTTTCTTCTGAAGATTCTTGGCTGTTTCACCAACCCTAGCTTCCCACTGAATTGCCTACCTCTGGCTCTGCCTCCCTCTTGTGCTGCCACAAACAATGAAAATATCCACAAGGACAATGGTTCTCACTATTGTTGATGGGGTGGAAGATGCTCGATAGCTGTCTAATCTCAGTTCCCCAATTCAGTATCAAGCCCCTGGGGTGGGTTCCTGCCCCAGGTCTTACACCCTGCCTTGTCTCGTCTATTATCTCTGTGAGGAGAAATGAGCCACTAATAGACTGATGTCTCCACTGAAATGAATTGTGCCACCTCTTCCTTATAAGGAAGAACCAGCCACAGTCAATTTTCATTTCCGATGCATCTTTTTCTCTTAGTAAATATATTATTATAATACATTGTGGTGATGGATACTGCCTGCTTAGTAAGATATAAAAAGATATTGAATGAAATGGTTTTTCTTTTTTTAAATCTCTTCATTTGGTCAAGACCTTCAGTCCCATCCAAGGATTTGCCATCTGTACTGATTGTAACATTGCACAACTCCTCAGGTGAAAACTTAAAAAGGAGTTGGGTTTGCACGAAATGCCAGAAAACTCCTTGCAAAGCAATGCCATAATTTTGACTCAGATAAACCACCTCTTAAATAGCTAATTTTTCTTCAGCCTTTGGAATAACACAGTGTCTTACAATTACCTAGTATCTATAAATTATTGCCATGTTTTCACATAACCTCTATTTGAAATAATGGATGTCTTGTTTTTCTGGGACAAGAAACTAATGTCTTTGTCTTTGTGCCAATGAAAATGAGTCAATCTCGAATTCATGCAGATCTAGAGATCTGGGTTCTTAAAAAGGTGAATCCCTGAACTTACAGTAAATAAAAAGTTCTGGGATTAGAAATAGAAATTAGAAGTATGCCTTTTAATTCATAGGAACTCCTTCTTGAAAATTTTCCGGTAACTTAAAGCACTCAGTATGTTGTGACTAGAAGATTTCGATACAAACTTCTTAAGGAAAGGGAATAAAACACACTGTTGCTTTGAAGTCAACTCCATAACTAAATTGTCTTTTCTAACAACCAGTCAGAAATGCTGTATGAACCCAATTAAATCATGTACTTTACATCTGGGCTTTTAAATTGCCATTTTGATGGAGCATAATAGATAGTTTCACTCAAGAATTTTGTTTTGTTATCTTTAATCTGTCATCATTTTGATTTGACAATACACATAACATCTCTGGTTTCAATTGCATTCTTTTTTCAGTTTATGTTTGGTGATTAGACATATGTGAACACAAATCCCCTTCAATTTAGAAATAGAATTAGCTTTTGGAATGATTGAACATACTAAAATCTTGGGACACCTGGGTGGCTCAGCCAGTTAAGTGTCTGCCTTCCACTCAGCTCATGATCTTGGGGTCCTGGGATTGAGCCCCACATCCCACTCCCTGCTCAATGAGGAGTCTGCTTCTCCCTCCCCCTCTGCCTGCTGCTCCCCCTGCTGTGCACCTCCCACGTTTCCCTGTCAAATAAATAAACAAAATCCTTGGGGGAAAAAAAGACTAAAATCTTAACCCAATTCTCAAAACTTAACTGGTATATTAGAAAAGAAATCTTGGGGCACCTGGGTGGCTCAGTCGTTAAGCATCTGTCTTCCACTCAGATCATGATCCTGGAGTCCCCAATTGAGCCCCACATCAGGCTTCCTGCTGGGCGGGAAGCTTGCTTCTCCCTCTCTTACTCCTCCTCCTTGTGTTCCCTCTCTGCTGTGTTTCTCTGTCAAATGAAAGAATGAATGAACGAACGAACAAACGAATGAATAGGTAGATATATAGATAGATAATCTTTTTTAAAAAAAGAAATCTTAAGTTCAAGATACATTAGCATTGGCGTTAGAATTCTTTATTTTGACTTCTGAATAACATTTGTCTTTCCTTGCAAAACTTGCTATTGATAGGGGCGCCTGAGTGGCTCAGTTGGTTGAGCTGACTGCCTTCAGCTCAGGTCATGAGTCCCACATCGGGCTTCCTGCTCCTTGGGAAGCCTGCTTCTCCCTCTCTCACTCCCCCTACTTGTGTTCCCTCTCTGGCTGTGTTTCTCTCTGTCAAATAAATAAAAATTAAAAAAAAAAAACTTGCTATTGATAAACTAAAATTCTAACACAAATTCATTGTAAAATAGTTATAAAAAAACTTGCTTTCCTGCTTGGAGTCCCTTCCTCACTTTTTTTTTAAGATTATTTGTTTGTTTGTGTCACAGAAAGAGAAGAAGCCGGGGGAAGTGGCAGGCAGAGGGAAAGGGAGAAGCAGGCTCCTCACTGAGCAGGGATCCCAACACAGGGATCCCCAGACCTGGAGATCAAGACTTGAGCTGAAGGCAGATGCCTGAGCCACCCAGACACCCCCCACCCCCCCCCCCCCCGTCTTCTCAAACAAAACCCACATTCTCCTTTCAAAACCATCCCTCTTTCACTCTCAGTCTAGATGGCTGGGGTAGGCAAAGTCCTCCTCCTGACACCAAGTGCAGAGCATGTGAGGAGACCTGCCCAATGAGAGCACTGTATCTCTCAAGAATTGGCCGAGCCAAGAGAGGGAGAAAGAACCTTAATTATTTGAGCTTGGATCCAGCTGGGCCACAATCCAATCCACTTTGGCATCCCTGATTATGTAAGCTCAAGTCAGCTTGAGTTAGATTTCCTATTGCTTACAATGGAGTCCTGACTATAACAAATAGCTTCAGGGCATATTTACTTGGCAGCATCTCAAAAAAGATTTCCCTTTAGTTTATCTCTGTTTTGCCAATAAGTAAGTTCTTGAAGCAAGATATAAGTCACTTAATTTCCAAGGTGACCCAAAAAGGCACATTCAAGGATTTATTATTTCTGCTTCTGGATTGGTAGCTTTAATTCACATGTTATCCTCAGGAAATCTTTGTAAATTCAAAGTTTGTATTATCCAAACTATTTCTGAGTTCTGGGTTTGCATTTCCTTTAATATGTTTTTTTCTTATTTTTAAACTTTCTAAAGGCTTTACCATCTCACAAGAAAGAAGGAAAATGGACAGTATGAGATGGCCTCTTTAATGGGGAAAAAATGCCTTCCAGAAGCCTGCCCTCCAGTGCTGTACCACGATTTACATTTTCATCTATTTTTTCTGATCTTGGTTTTGTGTAAGAACTTACTTTTATGTAAGAATTTCTTATAGACTAAGATATATGAATCAAACTGCTTTTAGCTGTACGAGGAAAAACCCAACTCAATTGGCTTAATAAAAAAAAATCATATACCATGAAGCCTAAGCAGGAGTGGCTTCATGGCTAGTTAATTCAATAACTAACTGATGGGTTCCCTCAGTCTTTCCACTTTGCCATCTTCAGGAAATTGACCCTCATTAGCAAGATGGCTACAGCAATGCCAGGAGTCATGCACAGATAATAATGTCTAGGAAAGAAGAGTTGTTTCTTCTCTGGTGCCTTTTTTCATCAGAGATGAAATCAGATCCCATTGTCTAGCATTGTGTCAGTGTTCATGCCTAACCAGTTTCTGACAAAAGAATTGGGGATATATTTTAAGCTTAATCCATCCTCCTGAATTTGGGGATGGGATTGCCTCCCCTAAAAGGTTGGTCATTTGAAAGAGAAGGAACATCTGAGGATAGCAGTTGGGAAGGTGACCAAAGAGTTCTGCTCAGGGTCAGCTTCCTGAGTGTACATCCTTAACAGTTGTCCAGAGCCCTGCTCCAGAAGGGCCCTGTCCTTAGTTTCAGGCTCTGCTCTCATGAAATTCTTAATTAATTTTGAAAATTATGTAGCCTGTCTGAGTTCTGGCATATCAAATAACTGTGCCAGGCACTTGGTAGATCGTCTTCTTCACCTTTCTCTTTTCCACCTCTCCTTGAAAGAATGCAAAAATAAACCTGTGTTATGCAGAAGTAAAGCAAAATTAGGTAAAAGAATGTGGAAGATAGTACATACTGACGTAAGGAGGAAGCTGTCGGTACAGATGTGAGCAGTCAGAAAGAAAACAGGAGGGATGGGAAGTAGAGAGCAGGAAAGGATGAGAACGAGGTATACCCTGGGGATGAGCCGAAACAGGCCAATGCAGCTCATTTTTAAGGAGCTTATTACCAAAGGAGATTGCATACTATAGGAATTGGTCAAAGCATATGTTGTGCTTAACTTTATAGCTGTTTAATTATCCTTATATTTGCTTATTGTTATTGCTGTTTGTTTATTTTAAATTTCTCTCTTTTAACTACTCTCTTTCTCATGCTATTCCTTTTTTCTGCTCTCTCCAGTTTTTCTATTAGCTGCTTTCCTCACATCAGTTATTGTCCCTCCCCTCTCCCCTTTTTAAAGACTTTATTTCTTTATTTGACATAAAGAGAGAGCACACGCAGGGAGAGCAGCAGGCAGAGAGAGAGAATCAGGTTCCTGGCTGAGCTAGGAGCAGGACACAGGGCTTGATCCCAGGATCTTGGGATCATGACCTGAGCTGAAGGCAGAAGCTTAACCAACTGAGCCACCCATGTGCCCCTCCCTTTCCACTTTTTAAGAATAGTTTCTACTTTTAGGTAAAAAAGGGTCTACCCTACTCACATGTGCAAAGGCCTGGTGAGAACATGGACATGAGCTGAATGACAATAAAATCTTCCCATCTAACATTGGAATGTAGCTCACTTCATTATTGCTATTCATGTGGCTGACCCTATGCTCTACTCCACTTCCTGGAGTGGGCACATGGTATAAGTGTGACCTACCAGAAAAGTCCAGTCCCTTGGACTTGGTAGTTATTTTACTTAGCCATTCTCTAAATAAAATTTAGATCCAGGACATCTACCAAAACCGTTAGAAAAGAGGTGCTCCCTATTTGCCGGAGCCCATAAACTGATGATACAAGCCTAGAACTTCTGGCTGCCACTTTCCTCATGACTTGGTCAGAGGTGGAAAATGAAGTTAGCTCAGGACAGATTTCCAGCAATTGCTCTGGAATGTTTGGGTTCCAGTGAGCTGGAATTCTCTCCTTCACTTTCAATTATGAGGAACAACAGATTCTCTTTTTGGTTTAATTCAGTTTAGGTCAATCCAATTTCACCCAGCTGCTTTTAACCTAAAGAGAGTTGACTAATACATATCATTGCCACCACCACACAATATAAATGTGTAAGTATTTACAGTCTCTTTTTAAGAAGAGAAGTGTTTTCAAGGAAATTTCTCTTGCTAGCTTTCTGAAAGTTGAATATCTACCCAGAAAAGTAAGGGACAAAAAGTACAAGCTATTCATGTTGTGAATGTGACCTTTGACCCAGGACTAGTCAGTCTCAGTGGATTCAGCCAGTCAGAACTGAGCAGGACATGGTCCTCAGCTACCAAATGGGAAGGCGCCATTTGCCTTCACAACTCACCAGGACGGCACAGTAGAAATTGTTGAGGCACTGGGTAAATGGCATAGGTACTTGAAAAGATGACTAAGCCCCACATCTTCAACTTGGACCCGTGGCAGAATTGTCTTCAAGCAGTAGAAAAGATGAAAAGGACAGGGATTTTTAAATCGGATTATGAAAAAATATCTATCTATCTAGATGAGGTGGACTCATCTTACTCCTTGTAGGACTTTAGAAAAGTTCAACTTACTCCCTGTAGGACTTTTCACGTAGCCTTAGATTTCAAGTGCTCTGGAGTTCCACTGGCCCTAGTCCTCTTATCTTCTTATTCTTATTAGTTAGAAATAAGAATAGACATCAACAGGTAGTGTATGGTTATTAATCAACATTGGCACAAAGTCTGTTTTCTGGAAATTAGGCCCATTAACTATAGAAACTTTCCGAATAACAAATATATTTGTAGATTATACCGTGATGTTAACATAACCTAAGCCTCAAAAGTTCAGTATTTGAAATAAGTAGTGAGTCCTAAATTTAAGAAGCAAACCATCTTAGCACATACATTACTTTACTAAAATCCAGGATAAAATCCCTCATTCCTTTCTCTTTTGTTCATAGACAAATTCCTTACGGTCACCATTTCTTCACTTTACTGCCCTACTTCTGGGCATCCATCCCCCACCCACCACCAGACCATAAAGGAGAATGAGGAAAGACCCACTGGAGCTCTCCACAGTCTCCCAGGTTCTCTCCTAACTTCTCTCCCTGGGTGGCAACCTGATTTTCCTCCAACCCTATCTTCCCAGTTTCACACCCTTGGTCTGCAAGCCCTTGGAACTCACCTTCTCCAGGGGTATGACATCTGGCTTTACTCAAATGCTATAATCTGATTCCCTTCCCTCTACTACCTTCCCTAGACGCGCAATTCTTTTTCTGCTTTGAGGAGAATGTTCCGACCCTAACCTTCAGTGCTAAAGAACTTACTCAGACAGCCCAAAAAGCAGGGTAGAGTGAAAAAGGGAGTGTCTAGAGGCCCTTCTAAGTGCCTATAGAATTTCATCTCTTCCTATACCTCCCTGTCACTCTACGCTTTCTAAAATAATTCAACTCGGATTTTTTTTAAAGGCTTTAAACAGAGAGAAGCACGGCTAGAGAGGGAACACAAGCAGGGGAAGTGAGAGAGGGAGAAGCAGGCTTCCTGCTGAGCAGGGAAGCTGATGCAGGGCTCAATCCCTTGAATTTCAAGGGATCATGACCTAAGCCGAAGGCAGATGCTTAATAACTGAGCCACCCAGGCGCCCCAACTCAGATTTTTTAATACAAAGACCTCTTAGTATACGTGACCATTATTTAATTTATAAAAATCTAACATACATATAAATTTGGGGGAAGAAATATTAGCATAAATCTGAATATACTATACAAATATGTATTAATATTTAGATTTCTCTTTGCAAAGGCCTATATGTTCTGTAAGCAGAAAAAATATAAAAGTTTTGTGTTAAATTGGACCCTCTACCTTAACTGAAAAAAAAATCACGGCAATAAAGCATTTGCCTATTGGAAAGCCGCTAAAGAGAGCTAGAGGAGGACATCCTTGAAGAGGGGGTTCCTGGTGTCTCTGCCCAGAAGTCAATGCCAGTTCTCCCCACAGACAATAGAGCAGAGATGACTATGTCTGAGCTGGATGGTGAGGAGCATTATTGAGGGCAGTTCAATACCCTGTCTAATATGATCCACATCTTCCTAAGACTCTCAATGAAAGAAGACAGGTATGATAATGAAGTTTTCAGCCACCTAATTATAAGCCAAATGGCATTTCCATCCACAAAGAGGCCCTCCCATAATCAGACATGTTTATGGTTCATTCCTGTCCTTTTGCTGGTGTGGATTAGAGTGGATAATGCAGTGGTTTTATCAAAAAGTTATAATGTAAGAAATTACATGCTGAACATCCCCAAACTGTTATAAATGGAGTATGGCTCCATGGAAGAAAAGAGTCCCTAGAATTAGAATAAATAGTGAAATATTGAGATTCAACAAGTGAGTACATATGTAAATTTTAAAAGATACTTGAACTAAGGTATTTTGTTTTTTAACATTTGAAGAGAGGCATTGTTTGCCCAGACAGAAATAATATGCTCTATATCCAAGTGATTTTGGCAAATAAATTGTAAAATCTGGTCTAATTATTCTTTCATTTTTCTTGGGTTAAGATGAGGGCTTTTTGTTTGTTTGTTTTTGAAAGATGTTATTTATGTCTTTCTCAGACAGAGAACAAGCACAGCAAGCGGACAGAGAAGCAGTCTCCCTACTGAGCAAGGAGCCTAATGTGGGACTTGATCCCAGGACCCTAGGATCATGACCTCAGCCAAAGGCAGCCGTTTAACTGACTGAGCCACCCAGGCATCCCAAAATGAATTTTTAATGTACTGTTTTAAAAATAGAATTTGCTATAATATTTGTTCACAAAAGGTGACCTATTTTTCTTTGTGAATTAATGGGATTGAGTCAAGGTTGATATTTTTATAGTGAAAAACTTGAATAAATTTATTAACTCATTTAAAATGATATTGTTCAACTTGGAGTGGTAAATATGAAAATGTAGGGTTTACATTCTAATGGAAGAGAAATGACAACAACAGATAAATAAAGCAATCTTTGACAGCAGTAAGTGTCCTAAAAGGAATAAATAAGATGGTATGAAAATAGATACTAATAATAGTTATGATATACTGGATACTTACCATGTGCTGGCACATTACATTTTTTATATATAATCCTGTAATGGAAATACTATTATTATCCCTTTTTTACAGACAAGGAAATTGAGGCATGTGGAGGTTAAATAACTTGTACAAACTCGCACAACTATAATGCAACAGAGTAAGGATTTGAAGTGAAGATTTCCTGTGTGCGGCTGGGTTATGCTATTTGAATCAATTGTCTTGCTAGAAATAACCAAAATACTTAAAAGAAATATCTTCTTCAAATCATCAAAGAAACAAGACAGCTTTTTAAAAGGCCAAAAGTGAAAAGATAATGAGAATCCTGGAAAGCAAGTGGGAACAGAAGGGAAGGGGGCATAGAAATACTTTTGTCTTGAAGGCAGTACCCAATCGGAGTAAATCAGCTTTGTTTTGATGAACTTGTTGGATAAGGGAGATGGCAGTGGAGAATGCAGTGGAAGACCCTCTTTTCAATAAATTGGGAGTCCTCCCCCAAAAGGCTGCACATTCAGGATAAGCCTGAACCATTCCAGAAAAAAATGAAAGCCTGTGATTTACTTATTATATCTCAAGACATAAACTTGATTTAAGGTGAAAATGCTTAGAAACTCAGCAAAAGCAAACAAAAATTTTCTCGTGGGGCTAGTACCTTCATCTGTGGACCTCAATTTTTTTCCATGAATGATTTTCACAATGTCCAACACACAAAGAAAGCCAGAAATGTAAGGAAGCTAAACTTGACTAAGAATCAGCAGAAACAATAAGGTTTCCAAGGCAATAATAAAAGAGCTACACTGATTTTGTTGAATTAAAGAAAAGATAAGTTTGAATTCATCTGTAAGGAATAGAAAACTATAAAAGCTAGCAAAGTCAATTGGAAGAGCAAAAATAAAATGTGATAAAATATTGAAAAATCAATCAATGAGTTTGACATCAGATTCAACTGGAAAGGTAAAGAAAGCATTAATGAACTGAAAAACAGGGTAAAAGCAATTATGCAGAATATCACATGTTATATACAGAGACAAAAGGGAGGAAAATGAAGAAAATTAAAGGATAGAGTGAGAACACCATGTGTCATTTATGGGCACCCAAGTAAGAAAAGGAACAAAGATGATAACACAGGACACAAAACAATATCATGTAAGATATTTTGGAAGAATTAGGAATATTTAACATTTATGATTCAATTTTATTTCACAGATGTTTGTTGAACATACCCTTGATGCCAGGGATGGTTATAGTCACTGGAGATACAAAATACATAGGATTGGTTCCCAGTCTCAGGAAGTTCAATTTTATTACAGTGTAAATAAGATTAGAAGATTAAAGATAAAGAGAATAAGTGTCTTACAAGAATGTAAGATTGAGGGGAACCTTGGTGGCTTAGTTGGTTGAGCTTCTCACTCTAGATTTTGCCTCAGGTCATGATTTTAGGCCCATGATGATATTGAGCCCCATGTTGGGCTCTGCACTCAGTGTACAGTCAGCTTGTCCCTCTCCCTCTGCTCCTCTCCCCACTTGCATTCTCTCTCTCTCTCTCTCAAATAAATAAATAAATAAATAAGAATGTAAGGTTGAATTCTATGATTTTTTTTTTAAATATTTTATTTATTTGACAGAGAGAAACACAGCCAGAGAGGGAACACAAGCAGGGGTAGTGAGAGAGGGAGAAGCAGGCTTCCCACTGAGCAGGGAGCCCGATGTGGGACTCGATCCTGGGTCTCCGGGATCATGACCTGAGCCGAAGGCAGTCACTTAACCAACTGAGCCACCCAGGAGCCCCTCTATGATTTTTTTTAAAGGTGTTCCTCACCATGAGATTCTAATACTCAAAGAGAATTAGTTATCTATTCCTGGTTAATATATTACCAGAAACTTAGAGGCATAAGGCAATATGCCTTTATTGTCTTATCATTTCCATGAATCAGGGATCCAGGCATGATTTAGTGGAGTTCTTTGCTTCTGGGTCTCTCATAAGACTGCAACTAATGTATGGTCAGGGCTGGGTCTTATCTGAAGACTTGACTGGGGAAGGAGCTGGTTGTTGGCAGGCCTTCAGTTCTTTAAGGCCTGGTGGATTGAGTGTTATTGGCTATAGGCCCCCCTCACTTCCTTGGTGGACCTCTTCAACGTCGCAATTTGCTTCATCAAAGTGTGTCAAGGAGAGAGTCTGTTAACAAGGTACAAGTCAGGTGCCTGGGTGGCTCAAATGGTTAAGTGTCTGCCTTTGGCTGAGGTTGTGATCCTGGGTCCCTGCTTGGCAGGGAGACTGCTTCTCCCTCTGTCTCTGCCTCTCTCTCTTTCTCTGTCTTTCATGAATAAATAAATAAAATCTTTAAAAAATGAAACAAGGTTCAAGTCTGTCTCATGTAACTTAATCATAGAAGTGACATCCATCATATCCTACTAGTTAGAAACAAATCAAAGAAGCTGCTCACATTCAAGGTGATGGGATTATTTCCAGACATGCAATGAAGTAGAAAATTAATTAAAATAATCCACCATATTATCTTAATTCAAGGGAGAAAACTCCAATCCATGATCATCCCTACATATACCAAAAAAAAAGACATTTGATAAAATTCAACATTCACTCATGAGTAAAGAGACTTAGTAAAATAGGAATAAAAACTATATTTCTTTAATAAATGTTTTAAAGTGTTAGAAGAACAGTAGCTAGTATGGCAAATTGATCACTTGATGGTCCAAATTAATAGCCTCCTTGTGTCCCTGCCCTTTTTTTTGTTAAGATTTTATTTATTCATTTGAGACAGAGAAAGGGAGAGAGCATAAGCAGGGGGAGAGGCAGACTGAGGAAGAAGCAGACTCCTGGATGACCTGGGAGCCCAATACAGGGCTTGATCACAGAACCTGGAGATCGTGACCTGAGCCAAAGGCAGACACCCAACAATCTGAGTCACCCAGGCACTTCTGTCCCTGCCTTTTTTTAATATATATTTTATTTATTTATTTGACAGAGAGAAACACAGGTGGAGAGGGAACACAGCAGAGGGAGTGAGAGAGGGAGAAGCAGGCTTCCCGCCGAGCAGACAGCCTGATGTGGGGCTTGATCCCGGGTCTCCAGGATCATGACCTGAGCTGAGGGCAGTTGCTTAACCAACAGGTCCCCTGTCCCTGCCTTTTTAATGTGAATTTGCTTCTCCTCCCATTGAGAAGTAAAGTCCATTTCCAATACCTTGAATATGAGCCAGCCTTGTGACTTGCTTAGGCTAATACGAAGCCAAAGAAGTAAACACGGGCCAGGTTTAAGCCTAGGCCTCAAGAACCCTTGCATGTTTTCACTTTCTCTCTTGGACCTTTGCCTCCACCCTGAACACAAACTCTGGCTAACCGGCTGACGGATGAGAAATCACATGGAGGAGAGGCCAACGGGTGTTAGCCAAGTCCTGGAAACAGAGCTACTTGTTATCACATGGGTGCATGCAGACATGTAAAGGAGCTCAGGTGAAACCAACCTAAACTGGCTATTTGATGTGCAGTAACATGAACTAAATAAGTGGTTGTTTGAAACCATTAAATTTTGAAGTTTTTTGTGATGTAACAATAGCTAATTGATACAGCTAACAAGTCCACAAAAATCCTCAACTAATTTCCTTTGTTATGGAAATGATAACTTCTATGTACAACATCAAAAGAATGGAAAGAAGGAAAAAGAGAGGAAGAGAGAAGAAGGGAATTCAGGTTACATCCAATTCACCATATATTTGTGAATGATGATAAAGGAAATAAGTCATGAAATGATAATTCTATGTAGATAAGAGCTTTTATTATTGATTTTTGCATGAGACTCAGGATACTGATACTTTACTACTCTTCTCATAATGAAATTATTTCTAAGACAGTCTTGATGCATTTAAAGAATAAGTGGCTTGAGAGAGAATTTTAGCTAGCTTATGCCTTTTTTCCTAACTCATATCTTTAAATTTAGATTCATGATAATTACTCAGGCTTTATATTCATTTTATGCTTTTGCCAATGATGCTTACCATAAGCTACAACACTTTAAATCACAATGGAGACATTTCCAGAATCATAGTATTACCTTCATCTTTTGCTTCAAAATTCATCTACTCCCGCATGTCTTTATGGCAGTTGAGCATTTTTCTCCCTTTTTGTGCAATTAAAATAGAATCTTTAAATTTGTTTCCTTTTGGAAAACTTCCAGCAAATGATGGCATTGGAAGGATGATTTGGGGCACACTATCTCATTACTTCTTAATGCTTTTCATTTTTATTGCATGTTACTAATTGCTCTGCATTAAATACTACTTTTCCTTTCCCAGTACCATGCATGATTTGCTATAAAATATAACTCAGATATTTAAGATTGTCCTTTGGGGATTAGCTAGTCATTCGAAGCATCATATCCAGTAAAAATTGGACCTGTAGTAGAGAAGACACAAAGCAATGTAAACCTGGAGAAATAGTCTGTTAAAAACAGCCATAGTCATGAATAAGGAGTCAGTGTGAGCTCTATCCTCTTCTGAAGATGAAGTGATCAGCCTTGAGGATCCTTCATAAATTCCCACAATGCTTTTGAATGCAACATAATTGAAGGGGATGAGCAATTTAAAATCTGTTTAGAATCTCCAGAATGGCCATTTCCTTCTAAACTTAGTTCCAACTAAATATTAAAAATAAAAATAAATAAACAAACACGCAAACTTAGTCCCAACTCTTGAGGCTAATCTTAAATGGGTGAACCAAACAGCTCCTAGGAGTAAATGCCTTTCCCTCTTTATTTTTATCTCTGAAGATCTCTTTATTTTCTAATTACCTGAGCCTAAGATGGTTCCCCTGGCACAAGCTTTAAAATTGTATCTTTGCCGGGGATTTCTCCCACCTTAATCCTCTGTGTTTGCTACAATCTCTTCCTCAGATTTATTTTATAGATATTTACGGAGAAACTACTATGATTGTGACAACAGAGAGATTGAAAGTTTATGGTTTTGCCTCAGGAAGAGAAAATGTTGAAGTAATTCCTTTAAGAACATTCCTTTGAAAGGTATGCCTCCTCTATTATCAAGAAAGCTTTTTGGCATCTGTTCCTTAAGGAGCACATCCATGGTTCTTCCTCTTTACTAATTAAGGGAATTATGTTTTGGAGCCAGTTTCCAAGCTCGATTTTCCTGCTTATAAATGAAAGCACTCTGGCCAATAAACCCAATTCTGAAAAACTGTAAAAAACAAAACAAAACAAAGCAAAAAAAAAACCCTTCTCAATTGCTTAGCTCTGGCTCAGTTCTGGTAGGTCTGATAGTGAGTTGGGAGCTTGGAGAAGTTGCAAAGAGCTCCAGACGTGCTTCTCTTCCCATCACCATCATTGGAATGGACAGTGTGGCGTGGTCAAGAGATAAAGGAGTCAGTTTCAGGCATATCCTTTTCACATGTACCCCTTCAGTGCTTTGTTTTTTGTTTGTTTCATTTGCTACAAATATACTCCTAAAATAGCCTGCAAATTGGGAATCATTTCACTAGCAAGATGGTTATGTGGAAAATGTAACATGGTGTGAAAAAATTATGAACCTCTGGGACCACATTGTGTGACAATGATCCAGTTCCTCTTTATCTTGCCATTTTCACACCCAATCGGATTCCTGTCAAACTCACTTTCTTAAATTCTTTCATTTCTCTATAGTCTGTCACCACGACCCTGATTTACTTCCTTTCCTCTGTTCTATGGCTTTTGGCTCTAATTTGATCTTCCTATTTCCTGTCTTTCCTGATTCCAGTGCATTTTAATTTTAATCATCTTGAGGCCAGCTTCAGTCTTATCACTGACATGCTTTAAATTCCTTTATGGTTCTCCATCACCCACAGGATATGGTCCAAACCTCTGTGGAGGCATTAACAACCCTCCTTGCCTTACCACAACTTCTGTTCCAACTTTATCAGCCCTCCCCTCTTCACATACCCAATGGCAGAGTCAAACTGATTTACTCATTCCTTCCTATGTCCACTCTTCTCTTTACTCCCCTTATGTTCTCACTTGTAGTTCCCTTTAACTGAAATACCCTCCCCATCACTTCAAGTATAAATACTATCTTTCCTTCTCAGGTCATATCAGATGCCACCTTATTGACAAGTCTCTCTGATAACCCCCATATAAGAAGTAGCTGATCTATTCCCCTTCCTCAGCTCTGGCAGAAGAAAGAACTATTTCCCTTTAATTTTGGGTTCAAATCACTCTGAAGTGCTACCTCACAGAATGTCCTTCCCCGTTGGAGAGTCCTCTCTCCATGGGAACTCCAGTTCCCCCAGACTTGCCTTCTCAGTCCCAGTGGGCAATATTATTCTTCTCTTGTGGGGTGGGGAGCGGGAAACCAGAAAACCTGCTCCATCAGCCAACAGGCCTATCATCGTACCACACTTCAAGTCCATTACTGGAGGATTTTTGTCATCTTGAATATGTACTACCACCAAGTCTGCACAGTCCGTGTCCTCCAAAGAAATTCTTCTGGAGGTCATCTAAGATTACACAACTGTTGTTACTCTGACCATCATCTCCTCCATAGGAAGGGGAAAAGGAAAAGCCTCTCTACTTGAAGACATAAGCAGCTGCCTTCACCCCCCACTGCTCAGACTGCTACTATTCTGTGGTTACATCTTTCCTCAAGTCTACAACAATGTACCCACAAAGCCTGTGCCCAAAGTACTATGGGCAGTGCCAGAATAGCTCATTCTCGAGAGACCTCCATCTCAGCCCCATGCCATAGTCAGAGTCCTTCATCCCACGCCACTCCACTTACTACCTGACTTCTATCTCATTCCCAATACGGAGGTTTTACATCATCCTCCACTCAGTTAAATGTGCCTTCCAGTTAGTTATCCACGTCCTTAGGAGATATGCCAAATTAAAATGCCTTTAATTTTAAGTAGCAAAACAAACAAAACAAAAATAAATAAACAAGAAAAATCTCAAGCTTGGTTAAACAATAATGAGATTTGCTGAGTGATATAACTGTAAACTTAGAAGTAGGATAGTTTTGAAGATGACTTAATCCTATACACAGTCTTTTTTCCTTGTGATTCTTGGCCCTGTCTTCTTCTAGTATTGACTTCATCCTTAAGGCTGGTGATGGGATAGGCTTAGAGATCTGAGCCTCACACCCACACATGTCAAGATTCAGAAGAAGAGTCAGAGGGTCACTTCTGCCAGCATTCCTGGAATACTGGGCAAAACACTTCCCAGGAGCCCCAGCAAACTTCCCTTCAGGTCTCACTTGTCAATCTGGGAACTCCCATTCCTCAGCCAATCACTGATAAGGAGGAGTAAGATTGCCAATCAGGCTCACGCCATCAAGAATTATATGGGTTGGATGGGTGGGGAGGGCACCTAAAAAATTGGGCTCCCTTAAGAAGAACAGGAAAGAATGCTGAGTAGGCATCCACTAGAAGGGAATTTCACATATGCCTTATAATAGCTGCCTTCATTCTGAACTGGTGATATGGAAAACATCTCATATACATTGATTAAAATCTTAGATACTATTATTAACTTAGTTTTTTTTTTTAAAAAAGAGCTTTTAGAATCTCACAAACATAATATTGAGTGAAAGAAGACAAACACAAAAGACAGTATGTTCCATATGATCCATTTACATAAAATTCAAAAAAAAGCAACACTCTATTGTGTTATAAATAAGAGGGGTAATGACTAGAAAGGGCATGAAAGGGCTTCCGGGGTAATGCTCTGTTCCTTGATCTATGCTAGGGGTTTAATTTGTGAAATTCATCCATTTCTACATATATGATTTATGTAGTTTTGGAACGTATGTTCTACTTCAATTAAGAAGTTAAAAATAAAAAATAAAATTATAGGGTTAAGTGCTGTGCAGGGTATTACAGATAGAAGATAAATAAAGTCTATTCAAGATTCAGGGACTTTATAGCGGGGTGGAGAATTCACCTAAGTCAGTAATCCATTACTATGTAGTGTTAGGATATATTCTATAATATGGGAAATCAAATCCAAGGTTGAGGAAGGCTTCCCAAAAAGGATAACATGTAAGTTGGAACAAACACAAGGTATGGGTATGAATTTGCCTGATGAGGGCTGAAGGGGTCTTTGAATGCACAAAGATAACAGACTGCCTGAGAACAGGTTGGTCCCGGGATCACGACTCAAGCCGAAGGCAGATGCTTAACAACTGAGCCACCCAAGCACCCCGTATTTTTTATTATTTTTTTCATCGATAAAAGGAGGATGAGCTTTCAGACTTTATTTGAATGCCTAAATAATACAGTAAATAAAATATTACTTTAATAGTAATTAGAAATCTGGAAGCTTTTTTAAAAAGAGTTATTTATTTGAGAAAAAGAGAGCACATGAGTCGGGGGACTGTTAGAGGGAGAGATGCAGACTCTATGCTGAGCATGGAGCCCCACAAGGGGCTCAATTACAAAAACCTAAGATCATGACCTGAGCCTAAATCAAGAGTTGGACATTTAACCAACAGAGCCACGCAGGCACCCTAGAAATAAAGTCAGGCCTCTATATGTTAAAAAGCAATAGTAAAACTAATTTCTGTAAAATATCAGTAGAAAAAAATCGCCTCCACTTGACAGAACAATGACTTTTTATAAATACTTAAGCATGGGTTTTACTATTTTTCAGTCATTAAGTCTTTATTTATTAGTCATTCTTTTCTAATTTCTATGAACCTCACAAATTCATTCCATCACAATCTGTCCTAATGCAAAATAAAAATGCCATTGCTAGTAATATCCAGTACAGTAGCATCCAATGAATTTGGTATCAGGTACTTTATCCATTTAACTATTTAGATTTAATTAATTGATTGATTGATTGAATTGCCATTGCTGGAATCAAATGAGTACCTTGTGATGGAGGAACCAAGAGGATCCACATAACCTTACCTTTTTCTCTCTAGTAAAGGAATTAACATCATGACCTAATGGCTCTACATATATCATATGTAGATCTATATCATATGTTTGATACACAATGAATTGTTAATAGCAGTGAGCATAAAGAGGAAGTGACACCGTGGGAAAAGGAGGATAAAAGGAGGTATCATTTTTCTTCATTAAACTTTACATTGTTAGAATAACTTTTTTACAGTTAAAACATTTTTATATATTACATGTATAATTTAATTTATTTATTTTTAATTTATTTTTATTATTTTATTCTTCAATCATGATAAGCATACTCTTTAATCCCCTTCACTTATTTCACTAGCAAAAGTGGTTCTAAGAAGGAGGTTTATAGCAATACAGACCTACTTCAAGAAGAAAGAAAAATGTCAAATACATGTATTATTTTTAGAAATAAAAATTGTCACTTACCCAGCTTTCAAAATTCTTTTTTTTTTAAGATTTATTTATTCTTAGAGAAAGAAAGTGTGCACGTAAGCATGCAAGCAGGAGAAGGGACAGAGGGAGAGGGAAAGAATCTCCAGCAGACTCCCGGCCAGGCATAGAGGCCAGGACTCCATCCCACGACTGTGAGATCATGACCTGAGTGCAGTGCTCAACCAACTGAACTACCCAGGCGCCCTTAGCTTTCAAAATTCTTAAGAATTAAACCCCTCTGAACAACTGTATAGCCCACTAATGACCATATCTCATGGAATCTTATAATTACATAAAAACACTCACATGTTTTACAGCCATTCTTCACAATAGTGGTGTTTTATGTTGAGAATCCCATTTTTAAAAAGCATTTAATACTATTGGCAAAACAGGTGTGACAAAGAAACAGGTCTATTGCATATTCCCTGTAAGTGTGAAGGGCAATGATATAAAGAAAGTTTCACAACTACAGCCAAGAAAATCTCTGAGTAATAGTAGCAGTGCCCAAGAGCAGTAAATCCCTAGGAGGGGTGAAATGCATTTTGGACAACCAACACTGGAATCATGACTCCTACAATTAGATTTAATTCTAAAAGATTTCTTGAGTGGCCACATTAGAGACACACAGATGAATGAGGTGCAGTTTTCCAATGCCAAATTGGCAGGCGAATATCTACGGAAGGACCTGCGAGTACTCTGTAGTAATGTCATTAGTGTACAAGGGAGGGAATATTTAATTCTGCCCTGGGGAAAAAAGAGTTAGGGAGGTTTTCAGAGCGGGTGCCTATACAGGGCTTAAAGGACAGAGATAATTCCTCCAGACAAAAGAAAGTAGATGAGCTCCATCATAGGATGAGCATGATGGCCGCAACACAAACAAAGGCATCGAGGCACTCGGTGTGCTCAAGCAAAGTGACCAGACTGGAAAGTGGGAGGGTGGTGAGTGAAAGAGGCTGAGTGGCTCAGAAGCAGCAGGATAGGAACCGCACCCATGACCTAGGCTGAGTTCCAGCCTGGCAGTATAGCAGACTGGATACTCTGAATGGCTCTCCATGATCATACTGCCAATTCCTCAGTAAATTTTAAAAAGCATGGGTATTTTCATCCATTCATCTGCCAATGGATAAAGAAGAGGTGATATATATATATATATATATATATATATATATATATATTCATATAGATGTAGATAGATAGATATGAATATTGCTCAGCCATCAAACAGAATGAAATGTTGCCATTTGTAATGACATGGATGGAGTTAGAGTATGTTATGCTAAAGTGAAATAAGTCAGTCAGAGAAAGACAAATACCACATAATTTCACTCATTTGGGTAATTTAAGAAACAAAGCAGATAAATCTGGGGGGGATAAAATAAGATGAAAATTGACAGGGAGACAAACCATAGGAGATGCTGAACTCTAGGAAACAAACAGGGTTGCTGGAGGGGAGGTGGTGGGGGAATAGGGTAACTGGTGATGGGCATTAAGGAGGGCACTTGATGTGATGAGCACTGGGTATTACATGCAACTGAAGAATCACTAAACGCTACCACTGAAACTAATTTTTTTAAAAAACATGCCTTTTTTTTTTAAAGATTTTATTTATTTAACAGAAAGAAACACAGCCAGAGAGGGAACACAAGCAGGGGGAGTGAGAGAGGGAGAAGCAGGCTTCCCACCGAGCAGGGAGCCCGATGTAGGGCTCGATCCCAGGTCTCCAGGATCATGACCTGAGCCGAAGGCAGTTGCTCAACCAACTGAGCCACCCAGGCGCCCCTAAAAACATGCTTTTTTAAAGAATTGCTCAGTTCACAAGAAATCAAGAGAAACAGCCTAAGGCCAACTTATCCAGGTGCCAGGGAGGATGATAAAGGAGAAAGAGAAGTACAGGGGTGTGAGGGACCAGCAAGCCTAGTAACCTTTGGGAATTCCCTCATATTTTCCTCACATGGGAAATGAGGGTGTTATGTAAGGAAATCCCTAGGATCCCAGTGTTAATATTCTATCTGTCTGACAGCAGGGCACTTTTCCTGACACACCTCTCAAGACAAGCTAGTGCATGGACTTCTCAGATCTCTGACAATGGCCAGGACACTTGGCAAGGTCCTAGAGTTTCGTTTTTCTATTCTCCTTGTCTCTGGAAATTTAGAGACTAAGAAATTATTATTTATATTATTATTATTATTATTATTAGGTTTATTATCATTATTACTTTTTAATTTTGAGGTAAAAATATGACATCAAGAATATTCAGCTGGCCAAAGGCATCAAAGAAAGAGCAACTGCTGTTTGATTTTTTCAAATCTTAAATTTACCTCATATAAAATAAATAATGTAAACAGTGACTCCGGGGGGGAGGGGGAAAGAGTCCCTTATTCAATAGTGTTTAACTTTATTCCATCCCATCTGTTATTTTTTAGCAGAATTTCTAGCTTTGGGTATAGCAAATATTAGTTTTTGAAATAAATATTAATATAATATATTCAATAAATATCATTTTATGAAAGTGATAATGCATTAAAAAGAGCAGCTTGTGGTTTTAATAGGGTTAGAATTATGTAAGAGTGAGTGCGATTTAGGAAGTCATCCTTTAATAAAGACTTATTTCAGAGAAACAACTTCCTGGTATTATGGGAAAATATGGGCACAAAATAAATAAAGTATTCCTTTGGTTATGCTTATTTTATTTCAATGAATTATTTTTAGTTTTTTTAAAAAAGATTTTATTTATTTGACAGAGAGAAACACAGCCAGAGAGGGAACACAAGCAGGGGGAGTGAGAGAGGGAGAAGCAGGCTTCCCACCAAGCAGGGAGCCCGATGTGGGGCTCGATCCCGGGTCTCCAGGATCATGACCTGAGCCGAAGGCAGTTGCTTAACCAACTGAGCCACCCAGGCTCCCCCCTATTTGTAGCTTTGAAAGGAGCTGTTGAAAAGTTCTGCCTCAATAAGGCAGCTACTATCGTTTTTCCTTGGATTACTATATTTGCTTTGTTCCCAGAGAACAGAATTTATAAACTTTTATATTTGCAAAATCAGTGAGAAAAGACATAACCACTCTGTGGCAGTAGCTATAGGAAGCTAATTTCAAACATGTATGTAATTTATTGGAAGAAAATAGGAAGAGAGAGAGAAGAAATCAATAAAATTAAAATTTTCATTAGATGAATATTATTCAGAAGTGCAATGGGAAACTATTTATCCTTCTACTTCTCTCACTTTATCAGACATGAAAAAAAGTTATTAAAACTCTGTTATCACTTTTATTGTACCACTTTTTAAATTTATCCTATCCTTAAGTTTCCAAAAATTATTCTGGCAGGAAATCTGTGAAAATCTATATAGTGTAAGAGAAAAATATGATTCAAAAATTATTTGGCTTACCTACTCCATAGATAATATTCAGGGAAACTTAAACCATCATTTCCATTATTAGACTTAAGAATAGTAATTTGGGGGGGGCGCCTGGGTGGCTCAGTTGGTTAAGCGCCTGCCTTCCGCTCAGGTCATGATCCCGGAGACCAGGGATCGAGTCCCACATCAGGCTCCCTGCTAGGCGGGAAGCCTGCTTCTCCCTCTCTCACTCCCCCTGCTTGTGTTTCCTCTCCAGCTGTGTTTCTCTCTGTCAAATAAATAAAATCTTAAAAGAAAAAAAAAAAGAATAGTAATTTTTTTTTGGTGCTAAGTAATGTATTTCTTTACAGTGGAATTAGCTTCTCTGAATCACAATAATTCATTCTTAGTCTTTCCCATGGGAAAAATTAACAAACATGGGTAAACACAGAGAGAGAAAAACAACCACATTAGGGCCCTTATCTGAAATACATTTAGGTACTGCAGTTCACCCCTCTCTATTTTGCCATTTCACTGACTGGCACGCAGCTCTGTGCTTTACTACTTGTATACTTCTAATGACCTCTCAAGAAATAAGCACTGACTAAATGACTTGTTAGCCTATGGTATTCTCCCTCATGTAGCAGAGAAAATATGTCAAAAGCTCCGAGAATAAAAATATATGACTTCTTTTCCCCCATTTAATCCACTTCAAGAAATAGAAAAGAAAGAAAATTTACATGCTTTATTTAAATTGAAATTTCAGACAAAGGGTGGGGAGCATACTGTCTAGTAAGCTTCTTACATTTGCTACATGGCTTGTAGTCAAGGAACTAGAAGTTTCCAGAACTGCGTCCTGCTGAGTGCCACTAGAATTGAATTCAGTAATAGCATTATAAACAAATGATGAGGTCCTGGGTGAAACACAGCTAGCTTTGTGTGCGAGCAGGAAAGAAAACCATGGATTTTGCTTAGATTCGGCATGTATCAGATTAAACACGGGAATGTTAAGCAGAGAAGTGGTTCTCCTCATTGTAACAACTGTCAGTAATTAATTATTTGCGCTTATCACCTTTTCATTTCTGGCTTGACTTGTTATTTAAACCCTATCGATTTTTAAAACGTTGTATATTTTTACATCCAATTATTCTAGAACATGACTGGAAACTACTTGACTGCAGGAAAAACTGTCTTTTTAAAATATCTTCTACAGTGTTTTATATTAGGTTGGTATTCAATAAATATTGGTTGATTTGGATAATGAAATTAAGCAAAGACTGAATTTAATTTTAGCAATGTGGTTCTAAACTTTTTTCTACTTACAAAGGTAACACATG
Source organism: Spilogale gracilis (assembly GCA_004023965.1). Classification (NCBI taxonomy): domain Eukaryota; kingdom Metazoa; phylum Chordata; class Mammalia; order Carnivora; family Mephitidae; genus Spilogale; species Spilogale gracilis. The sequence continues at coordinate 62,977 of PITA01010540.1, forward strand.
ATTAGTGCTGAAAAGGTGACAAACACAGAAGAGCTGAAAGAAAATTCAAAAATCATTGCAAGTCCTAAACACCTTTCTCTAGTTGCCTTTTGCTCCCAGGAATAGGTGAAAGTTCTTATGGTCTTTTTACCATGTTGATTTGTAGAAAAAAAATTGGTATAGAGCTGTACAAAGAGTTCAGTTTTTATTTAATGTAGATCATGAACTTTTCCCCAATAAATAATATTTTTCCACAACATGACCTTTGTGCCAGTATAATATTCTACTTCTGGGAGCACCATGATTCCTTTTTCAAAATCCTGTTGTTTCTATTTTTTCCATTATAAATTGTGGAATACTGTGAATATTGATGTTAATATTATATCAAATACACATAGCAATTAATAATTCATCAAATAATTGACCTCTGGTAAGGGAAGATGCTTAATTAAAAAGAGGCAAATAATGGAGTTAAATGGGTTTATACAATCACGTGTTGCACATTTTACATTTTCACATTGGAAAATTATTAATCTTGGGGCATCTGGGTGGCTCAGTTGGTTAAGCGACTGACTCTTGGTTTTGGTACAGGTCATGATCTCAAGGTCATGAGACTGAGTCCTGAGACTATGGAGAGTCTGCTTGAGATTCTCTTCTTCTTCCTTTGCCCCTCCGTCCTTCTCTCTCTCTCTCTCTCTCAAATAAACAAACAAATCTTAAAAAAAAAAAAAGAAAAATTACTAATGTCTTGAGTTCTGAAATGGGACTAAAAAATAAGATACTAAGATTTTACAGGTAAAAATATACCTTTATAAAGTGACTACTTTCCTTTTTTAAGAGTCCAAAATGGTTATAAAGTATAGAGATTATAATTTAGAGTATAAAATGATTATAAATGGTTTAAAGTTTTAAATCTTTTAAAAAGGGCAAACAAAAGACTTAGCAATTATTTTCTACACCAATTACCGTATCTCAGTGAGTTACTAAAAATATATATGTGTGTGTGTGTATATATATATATATGGGGGGAATTCTTGCTAATTCAGAAAGTTTAAAGACAGGTATATTCCTGATAAAAATATCTAGATATTATTATATAAATCAATACATTGATATATGATCATTGATCAATTCAATCTTGGCTTGTATCACATGCAAAAATCTACTATAGGACTTCTGCAATATTCTAAAATTCCAGACTATGATTATAGACTTACTTAATTATAAAGTATGAGAATGAGATTATCTGTCATAGGCCAATAACATTTTTTTAATAATTCCATCACCAACACAGATGATTAAAACAAACAAAAAATATCTCAGAATGTCATTTAAAGCAATCATTTTATGGAATATTTATTTCTTCTCTTTTCTAGCCATCCTTGAGCTGGTGACATTTTTTCCTCCCTAATTCAAAAACTTTTAGAACAGGTAAAACATCAGACTGTTAATAAAGAAAGGCTTTGTGGGAAAAGATTATTCTTAAGACTAGTAGTGTCTTATCCAATTGATTCTTTGACACCCAAAGTAGTTTTATATCTTAAATATGGACCAACAAATAAAAGAGTAATAAAAGAACATTTTAAGAGAAAAAGAAACAAAATGGATTTAAGCCATGGGACAAAAAAAAAAAGACATTGGACAGAGAGTCACAAAGAACCTTGAACTTCTGCTCTAAATAATTCAGAGTGTTCTCAGAATTTAAATTTTTAATCTAGCCATGTAAATGCAAGGAGTCATTGCCTAATAAGAACGTAAAGATGATCACAGTTTGGAGAGGAAGATGTTTAGATAAAATACATGTAAAAAGCTCCTAGGTCCACATCACCACTCTCACCCCTTCTTCCAGAGCCATATTTATTGGTTTACATTGTTACCGAGAAAAAAAAAATATTCTGGCCAAAATCAAATTCCCCAAGCATTATGAAGCACTAGGTTGCTTGGGGCACCTGGGTGGCTCAGTCGTTAAGCGACTGCCTTCAGCTCAGGTCATGATCCCAGAGTCCCGGGATCCAGCCCCACACTGGGCTCCCTGCTCAGCGAAAAGCCTGCTTCTCCCTCTCTCACTCCCCCTGCTTGTGTTCCCTCTCTGGCTGTGTTTCTGTCTGTCAAATAAATAAATAAAATATTTTTTAAAAAAAGCACGAGGTTGCTAGAGCTCAAGAATGAATAAACATAGTCCTCCTCCTCAAGAGTAACATCCTGAAGGGAAAACAACTTGTGAAAACAGTGGTTGCTCATAAATAACAGATTCTGAAATGTATATTTTTGTCACTTTGTAATCTATATTATTATCCTTTCTCCAAACAAGACATGACTCTTCACATTTCTACTTGCCTCCATCTCCCACTGCTTTCCGTGTTGTGACTGTCGGACAGTAGTAACAGCTCTCTCCATAGTCTTGGTCTTGATTTAGTGTGAGGTTGTGCCTGAGCACTGCACGGTTTCCCTCAAGCACATTCAGCTGTACTATCAGAGGCGTGGCCCAACAGAGTTAGTCCTGCCCAGTGAACATGGGGAAGGGAGATGGGGTGAGGGAGGCGGGGGCATTACACAGGTAAAGGAAACAATCATGAGCCTCACATCTAAGTTGGCTAAAGGGCCATGTGGAATAAGGAAGAGTGTAAGATTGATGGATTCGAGATTCTGGAAAGTGGAGTATTGTTGGTGTTGTGCTACAAGAAAAAGTCGACTGTCTCTATCGTAGTGGGAAAGTCAGAGAATGAGGGGTATGAAGCAGAGGTGCCAGAGGGATTTTAGGGACTGGTTTTGACAAATTCTCAGATATGATCATGGAGTTCACAGCTAAGGTAGAGTGCAGGACAAGATGAAGGAAAGGTGTTCAAGTAGCTGAGAGACTGAGGTATTGGAAATAGTATCTACTTATTATATATTGAATCTTCAAAACTTAATTTAGGAAAAGTGTTAGAGAGAGGGACTGTAAGTCAGGAGCTAAAATCATAGAGAAATTTAGGAGTGACACAGACATAGGTATGTGATCCCAACAATGAGAGTTAGTTGGTAATATCATTTGATGACTTTGGATTCAGGCTGGAGGAGGAGGGAGGAAGAATGGTCTAAAGCAGGGGGAAAAAGAAAAAAAGCATAGATAGTCCCCCTGATTACATCTACCCTGATTCCAGGTCTATCAATACAAAGGGTGTGGTAGCAGAAAGAGCCCCAACTTGAGAAGACTGCAGGGGAAGAAAAATCCTCAGAAGATAGCCAGGTTCTCTGTAGAGCAAGAAGGTGACAGAAACACTCAGAAAAGAGGTTGAAGATGTAGTAGATTTTGCGGAGGATGGATTATGGAAGAGATTCAGGAGTTTGGTGAACAACATACGTTAGATGGAGTCAGAAGTAGAAATGAGCTGAGCTGATTGGAGAGGAGGGTACCCTGAAGTCTAGAGTTTCTTACGGTGGGTAAGATAAACATGTAGTTAAAAGGCAGAATGAAGACAGTCCTGGCAGACTCCAGGCAGACAATGTAGTCCTGGGAAGGCTGTAACTGCTACAGAGCAGGGAAAAGAGATACCCAGGATATTCAGGGTCTCTTCCTGTCCTCAGCAGTTACAGATAAGGAGACAGAGAAGCGCTCTCTCAGAGACTCCTTGACACCTGTTGATGAGGGTGTCTGACCAGGGAGATAGATCTTATTCAATGGGTACCAGATGCACTCTTGACCCCTGCTGTTCAGAACGGCTGATGGGAATTTAAACAACTACGTTCTCCTTATAGGGTAATTTCATAGTATCTGAATAAACAGAAAGTGTATATATATATTTTGACTCAAAAATTTTAGGAATTTTTCTCAAAGTACTCTCATGTGGTGATCAATTTAGAAACAAGTTAAATGATTGAATGGTTAAATATAGCATTGCCCATATTACAGAACAGGGTAGATAGATTGTGAAGCAAAAATTAAAAGTTATAGTATGGTAATTACACTACAATTTCATTTATATCATTTAGAAAGCAACATAGAAACCTATACTTGGATTGCATATGTAGCAACTACTTCAAAAGAATTTACTATGGGCCGGGCACTGTTCTAGATACTTTACGTATTAACTTCCTTAATCAGTTATTTACTATTACAATTATTGCTATTTTTCATGAATAAGGAAACTGAGACCCAGCAAAAATAAGGAATTTACCCAAAACCCCAAAATATTAAGGGGTAGAACTTGAGTTTTGTCCCAAACCCCTGTCTCTAGAGTCAGTGCTTTTAAATACATTAAACTATCTATCAGGTATGTACTTATAAAGAAAAAAAATCCTGAAATAATATGCCCCAAACTCTTAACTGCAGTAATTTTTTATTTATTTATTGGTCAGTGAGAGAGATTAGGAGCAGGGGGAGTGGTAGGCAGAGGGACAAGCAGGCTCCCTGCCGAACCAGGAGCCTGACGCGGGACTCCATCCCCGGTCCCTGCGATCATGACCCAAGCCGAAGGCAACCACTTAACAAACTCAGCCACTCAGGCATCCCAACTGTAGTTACTTGTGAAGAGAGTAGATTGATGGAGGTTGAAAGTAAAAATAATTGTTAGTTGTTACTTTTACTACTTCAAGTTTTTTTTTTAACTTTTAACAATTAGAATATGCTCACTTGTATAGTTTGTTGGGGTTTTTTTTTCTTTTTTTCACTCACTTAGAAAAAAAGTTGCTGTACACTTCCAGTCTGCACCAGGGTTATACACGGTACTGTGGTGGCATTATTTAAAAGGGTGAAAGAATACTGATTAATTTGGCTCGAGGAAGGAAACTTAAAGATTTTTGAGTCTTAAAGATGAAGGGTGTGCCAGGAAGATGTTTAGGAAAGGGCATATTGTTAGTGCTCAATGACTGTTTTCAAATGAATGTATTCTAGGTAGAGGGGACACATATACAAAGCCTCAAAGGAAAAGTAGTAGGAAATAAGGTTGGAAGGATAGGCAAGGGCCCCATCGCCAAAGTTCTTATGTGTGAAGTCAAGGGCATTGTGTGGCAGCAATGAGAAGACTTGAAGGGTTTTAAGAGGTGGACCTCTGACTGTTCCACGCGTATGGGTTTAACAGGTTTCCAGCACATCATCCTACCGATGCTCACTCTACATTAAACAGAAAGAATAATAGAAAAGAATAGCTGCTTCTGGTGGTGATTTGAGATCCTGGGACTCTGATCATGCCTCATATGCTACACCAGGATTGTATTTTCTGCATTTAAGATCATTTCATTCATGGCCACATTAGTTTCATGGGAGTTTTAACTTCCTTAGGCACTCATGATTTTTTCCCTGCTTTGTACTCAATTTTGTATTTGCAATTCTATAAAAGTAGCTTCTGAAACAGATCTAAACACATAAATAAGATCTTCTTATATAGTCTCACAAAAAATGATTCTAATTAAACTATCCTATTTTTTCCCTTAACAGTTCTAATAGCTATAAATCCTTAATGCCCTCTCGGGCTCACTATGAGCTTTTAGTATTCCACCAGAAATCAATTCATTTGTGGATATTGGGCTTTTGCCAAATTTTCTGCAAAGGTGTCTTTGTTGATGTTTTAATGTTTTTGGCTATAGTGCACATAATATTTCTAGGCATGGATAAGCTGAATATTTTTAAATAAGCATTATCGGTGACACAGGCCCCTCAATGCATTTTTGGTAAAAATCCACCTGTGATTCACTAAGCTGATTTTACATGAAAATTGAAGCCATCTCTGGTTTGGGAGCCTGCCATGCCTTTCTGATGTGTGAGAAGCCTGTCTCTCCCTTTGGGCTTTCAGCATTTTAAGCTGCAAGCTGAACAGTTGAGTAGGGGAAAAAATTCTTATAAAACAAGTAAAACATCCTAAATAAATGATTCCTTTTGGTTGTTCAATAGCCAAGACTAACGTAAAACTTTTATGAAAAATACTTTAATGTGCAGGAATCGTTTCTTCGATCCACACACTAGCTCTGGTATTACTGTGGCTAGATTCTGCAGCAAGCATCACCTTTATGAGATGCCAGCAAAGCCCCCTGCACAAAGCTCCATTTCCAGGATAGTTCACATTTAAGCCAAGATTTAAAGCTTCCACTTTCAAATGACATTTTAAACAGTTCTGTTTTGTAGTGAAGCCTAAATCTATTCTATTCAAACGTTTATAACCTGGTTTTCTTTGGGTTTACAAGAATGCAGATCCTTATTAATTGCTCTCCATGCTCACTTCCGACTCATAATGATAACAGAAGTTCTGACTGGGTTACAACCAAGGCCTGAATTTAAAAGCGCAAACTTTCAATGAAGACTCAATTGTTTATTGAATTGGATGTGTATATATACACAGGTGGACTTTCCAGTCCTTGTAAATAAAAGTGGCATTAAACATCAATGCTTCCCAGGAACCCTCATAGATATCACTTAATGTCCCCCTTTGAATATATCACTTAGAGATATAATGATCTTCTCCATAAGGGCAGTTATTCACAGCCTTAAGTAACTTACTCATTGATTAAGACGTAAGCCACACCAGGGGTACCTGGATAGCCCAGTCACTTAGTTGCCTGACTCTTTCAGGTCTTGACCTCAGGGTTTTGAGTTCGAGCTCTGCATTGGGCTCCATGCTGGACCCCCTACATCTGAAATCTCTTCTAAGAAGGGATTTATTGCATTAAAAAACAATTTAAAGAGGTAAGTGAATCATATTTTTAAAAACCTATAAAACTATTTACATGATAAAGACATCAATTTATATGTATGAACATTTAGCCAGGACAGTGCAAAGGATGCAAGCATTCTAAGGTGACCATACCAGATGTCCTTTAAGATATGTTTCAAATTCACACAGTTCAAGATTTTCTAGACAATGTAATCCCCTCCCTTTCTTTTATCCCTAAAATCCTTCGAAACAATATAATGATTGTATCATACCAGAAGTATTAAGGATTGAGGTATTTTATGTGCTGTGTGAATATCATATAATTTTTATTTTTATTTTTTTATTATTTTTTATTGTTACTAAATTTTTTTTCCCAGTGTTCCAAGATTCATTCCCCATTCCCCACACCCAGTGCTCCATGCAATAGGTGCCCCCAGTACCCACCACCAGGCTCTCCCATCCCTCTACCCCCCTCCCTCCAAGTCCCTCAGTTTGTTTCTATGTCCAAAGTCTCTGTTGTTTCGTTTCCCTCCCTGGATTACCCTAGTTCCCATTTACTTTCCTTCTCCCACTGTCCTCCAGGTTACCCCTCATGCACCGCAAGTGAGTGAAACCATGTGATACTTGACTTTCTCTTCTTGCTTATTTCACTCAGCCTAATCTCTTCCAGTCCAGTCCATGTTGCTACAAAAGTTGGATATTCATCCTTTCTGATGGAGGAATAGTATTCCATTGTATATATGGACCACATCTTCTTTATCCATTCATCTGTTGATGGGCACCTTGGCTCTTTCCACAGTTTGGCGATTGTGGCCATTGCTGTGATGAACATTGGGGTACATATGGCCCTTCTTTTCACTACATCCGTATCTTTGGGGTAAATGCCCAGTAGTGCAATTGCAGGGTCATAGGGTAGCTCTATCTTTAATTTTTTAAGGAATCTCCACACTGTTTTCCAAAGCGGCTGCGCCAGTTTACATTCCCATCAACAGTGTAAGAGGGTTCCCCTTTCTCCGCAGCCTCTCCAACACTTGTTGTTTTCTGTCTTGTTAATTTTGGCTATTCTGACTGGTGTAAGGTGGCATCTCAGTGTGGTTTTGATTTGAATTTCCCTCATAGCTAGTGACGCTGAACATTTTTTCATGTGTCTGTTAGCCATTTGTATATCTTCTACGGAGAAGTGCCTCTTCATGTCTCTTGCCCATTTTTTGATGTGTTCATCTTTTTTTGGGTGTTGAGTTTGAGTAGTTCTTTATAGATCTTGGATACCAGCCCTTTTTCTGTAGTGTCATTTGCAAATATCTTCTCCCATTCTGTGGGTTGCCTCTTTGTTTTGTTGATTGTTTCCTTTGCTATACAGAAGCTTTTAATTTTGATGAAGTCCCAGAAGTTCATTTTCGCTTTTGTCTCCTTTGCCTTTGGAGACGTGTCTTGAAAGAAGTTGCTGTGGCTGATGTCAAAGAGGTTCCTACCTATGTTCTCTTCCAGGATTTTGATGGATTCCTGCCTCACATTGAGGTCTTTCATCCATTTTGAGTTTGCCTTTGTGTGTGGTGTAAGAGAATGGTCTAGTTTCATTCTTCTATATGTAGCTGTCCAATTTTCCCAGCACCATTTATTGAAGAGACTGTCCTTTTTCCACTGGATATTTTTTCCTGCTTTGTCAAAGA
>PITA01010541.1:0-71315 GCA_004023965.1 Spilogale gracilis
GGTTGAGGAAACTGGCAAAAAGCAAATAAATAAAGAGGACATAGAGCCTGTCAGGATCTGAGATGTACCACGTGAAAAAAACCCAAGAAACCAAGGAAGAGAAAGGGAACCCTGGGCAGTAGGAGGTGGTGGGGTGGTGGTGGGTGGGGCGGAGTGGGGTGGGGGTTGCATTTTAAAAGACAGAGCCAAGAAAGGAGCAAGGTGACCCTGGGTGGGGTAAGGACGGGGGAAGGTGGGCGTGCTTGAGGGGGCCACAAAGGCTCGGAGGGTTTGGAGTGGGTGGGTTGCAAAGCCCCGTGCAGCTGCTGCAGTCTCTGTCCTGTAGGAAGAGGGGTTCTGCAGGTAGCCCTAGGAGACACAGCGGGGCCAGGCTGGAGGGGATAAGGAAACTCGATGGGTCGTCCCTGTCACCGACAGTGTGAGTCTGTGTTCTTCCCGGACCTCGGCCCAGCAGCGCCCAGCCTGCCCTCCATCAGGCCCCCGGGGCCCTGGGCCGCAGGTCTGGTGTGGCTCCGCCTCGGGGCAGGCGTCTGGGGAAGGGCAAAGGAAGGAGAACGGCCATCAGGAGCCCCCCGAAAGGTGCCAGCGCCCTTCCCAGCACTCGGGGGCGGCCACACACTCCAACCCTGGAGCCTCTGTGCCACATTCTGCGGCCGGACCGCAGTGAGATGCCACGTGGTGCTCTTCCGTTCGCCCCACTCTCCCTTCCGACCAACTGCCATCCCGCCGGAGGTGCCTCAGCAGCCGCCGGACCCCTGTCGCCTGTATGACCAACGGTCTGAAAGCTGCCACTCCAGGGGGGCTCCAAACCACAACTCAGCGCATTTCCCGCGCCAGGTCTCCCGCTGGGGACGGCGAAGCGGGGATTCTCTCGGGCATCCCAACGTGAGAGCCGCCGGCCCAGGCGGCGCCTCAACGAGCAGACCCTCTCCTCCTCTTTGCCTACGTCCATGGAGGCTGTGAGTGAACCATTCTCTCACATGAAATCCTGATTTTCCTTTTTGACGACGGCAGAATGCTTTCCTGAATAAATTTCTTCACTCTGGCTTCCAGCCATTTTCTGTTGTTTTGATGATCCGTTGCTGCGTAACAAATCACCCCAAAGCACAGAGGCTTGAAACAAATGTCGCGTGATTCTCTGGTGTGCCTGGTGTCCGTGTGGGGTGCGGGCCGGCCTGGGTCCGCGGGAGGTTCCCCACCTCACCATGCGGCTCGAGCGCCACGGGGCTGCAGGAGTGCCTCAGTGCGCATGCGCTCCTCCCAGCCCTCTCTCTGCGCGTGTGCTGCCTCGGGCTCCACCCCCGCCCGCGTGGCCCCTCCCCCGCCCGCGTGGCCCCTCCCCCGCCCGCGTGGCCCCTCCCCCGCAGGCCCGCTTGAACTTCCTCCTCGACGCGGTGACCAGGTTCCAAGAGAGCAAATCAGAGTCTCTTGAACTTCCCCAGAAGGGACACAGTGACACTTCGGGGGCTTTCCACCAGCCAACTGAGTGAGCTTCGAGGCCAGCACGGGCTGACGGGCGGAGGAAGTTGCCTCCCCCTCTCCGTGAGAGCGGTGTCCGAGAGACCGTGGCCCTGTCCTCAGACTTGCTGCCGCGGGGAAGGACAGACAAGTGATGGCCGCTTGGGCGCCGTTCCAGGTAGTGGCGGTTGTGAGGAACCCCGAGGGAAGTTCACGAAACAGAGGCCTTGAAGATCCCAGCACGACAGTTGCTAGCGAGCTCCCCACCTTCCGCCTCAGCCTGGGCAGGGGGCTCTACCTGCTTCTTCAGGTGCATGGGAGCTCCACCTGTCCTTTCATCTCTGGCTCAACGTGTCTTCGGGCAGAAGAACCCACGACTTGGCATTTATTACTGGTCTTCTAGCTGGCGGCCCAGTCAACCTTGGCCGTGGAGATGATCCTTACCTTCTCTCACTCTAGGTAAGGCCTTGCGAGGTTAATTTTATGTATTAACTTACCTGGGCCTCGGTACTACAATATTCGGCCAGACATGTTTCTGTGAAGACATATTTGGATGAGATTAACATGTAAATCAGTAGGGTTTGGGTCAAGTAGTACCCTCCATGACGTGGTGGGCCTCGTGTAATCAGGTGAAGGAGTTGAAGGACTGATGGTCCCTGAAGAAGAGGGAATTCTGCATCCATCTGCCCTCAGATGGAAGCTGCAATTTCCCCTCTTTCCTGGGTATCCAGGCCGCTGGCCTGCCCTACAAAGACCATCTCACCTTACAGGTGCCTTTGGGATCAAAGGCTTTCTGGAACTAGCAGGTATTCAACGCTGACTTTTTTGGGGTGTGGGGTGAATTTTATGTTACTTTTTAGACACTCTTTTTGTTGGGGCTCTCTCACCTACAGGTCCTTTAATGTGGGCAATGACCCCATAGGCTGACCATTTGTTATATCCCCTAACCCCACAGGTTCCAGATTTCTAGCAGTGAAACCCCCATGCACACATACATAGACTCTCTGTTGCTGCCCCAGTGTCATTGCCTGTGGGTTTCTCAGATGAAGTTCTTTTTAAGATGGCTCCAGTCTGGTTCTGTCTTCTGTGTAGATGACCTTTCATTCTAGTCCAGTGCCCTAGCAACAAGATAGAGGATGTTCCTTAGCTTTGAGGTCTCTTCATTTGTTTCCTTTCCAAGTGCTCCCAAGAGAGAGAAGTAGGTACGTTTGACTGATGTGATCATCTGGGATGGGGTGCGGAGAACAGCAGGTGCTGACATTTCTTGGGGGTTAGGGCTACTGCTATTTCTTAATCATTATCAAAATGAACCTGTTCCATCTTTTCCTATCATCCTTCCTCTCTGCCATGTATGCAACAAAGCTCCCCAGATTAAATCCACCCACTGTGGGCCTCTCCCAGAAAGTCCAAAGGCATGTTGGTGCCTAATAGACCAGTAAAGGACCTTTTGGCAGCAAGTAACAAAATATCTGACTAATACTGGCTTAAGCAGTTAGGGCTTATGATTATGTATGATAAGTATATTTGTAGAAAGTTCTGTGTTGATCTAATGGTTTGATGATATCAGGGTTCTATGTCAACCTTTCTGCATTCTCTTGATTTCTTTTTTGTGATCCTCTTGGTCACAAGATGGCTGCCACAGTTCTAAACATCTCATCATCCATAACATATGAAGACAGGAAGGAAAGGATAAATTCACTTCATGTACGTCTGTTCTCTTCAGAATGGAAAATACTTCCCAAAATTCCCTAACAGACTTTCCTTTACATCTCACTGGCCAGAGCAGGGTCAATGCCCCCACTCCCTCCTGTCCAGACCCAATCACTAACAAAGGGAATAGGGTTGGTGTTAGACTAGTTATGATTGATCTTCTGGAGCTGGTTCCATTTTCCTTCAATCAGCCAATCCTAGAACAAAGTTGAGACTTCATTAATAGGGGAAAGAAATGACTGGATATTGGTAGACCAGCACATTGTCACACAGGCACTAAAGACAAATGCTGCCTCCTTCTACTTCCCCAGGGGGCAAATCGAAGACAGTATGAGTCCTTCTTAGAAACAGAACAGTCACACACATGAGTAAGTTCTGCACTTTAAATAGGCTTCTTCCTACATCAAATGCCCCTTTGAAGTCCCTGAACAAGCTGAATCAGAGAATGGAGCCAGTGCAGGGGTGCCACACCAAGACACACACCCCCCAAGCTGCAGGGCCTTTCACCTCACCTGGGGATCCCTCTTGTGCGCAGCCCGTTAGGCAGGCCTCACTCTCCCTCTGATGAGTGGGGCGCTGCAGAGGACTCACCGTGCTGCGCTGTAGTAAAAGAAAATGTCCAGGAGGGAGGGGGAAGCTGGAGGGCTGGGCCAGACTGTGAAAATCAGCCAGAAGCAAAGTGAGGGATGTTGGAGTTCTGACAGCACATGTCACATGGCCCTGGTGGCCAGAACCTGTAGCCTGTAGCCATCTATCTGGATGGAAGGAAGGAGGGAGAGAGCCCGGGCAGGCAGTGTGCGGGAAGAACCATGGACTTGACTTCTAGTTCTGTTTCCTCCTGCTTTCTGGTTTCTGAAGAACACTTGAGCAGGTCAGCCTGTGGCTTGTTTTAATTAGTTTGAATATCCATGCTCTGGGTTTGGAGAGTCATTTAATTTTCACCACTGTCAGAGATAAATCTGGTTCTCCTCTTGGGGATTTTGGGAAGTATAGGGATGGAGTTAACAGAAGATAGACAGAGCAAAGTACAGAAGGGAAGGCAGGCAGCAGAGATCACCAGCAGGGTAGGAGACTGCAAAAACAACGCAGGGAGGGAGCAGTGGCCAAAAGAAGTTGTTCTGTGATCAGGATGAGTGCTAGTATCAGAAACCAAAACCTGATCACCTGGGTGCCCAGGCAGGGGAATGAAGCTCAGGGTGTTCCCGCTGCCCTGGGGGCCAGGGTCTCCTGTTCTGAGAGCTGCTTTTCACGCAGAATGAGATAGCCAGCCTCCCACCCTGTCTTCCTGAGTCCCCAGCCATGTGACACGTACTTGCTTTCTTTACTTCCTCACATATCCTTTTCATAAACCTTCCTTACACAAAGTAATCAGATGAGTCCCTTTTCATAGTTCATTGTGATCATTGTTCAGTACTCAACTGTTCTTTAACCTTCTTCAATTTATTGTTTCTCAGTTTTGACCCCCAAATCAATAAGAACATTTTTCTGGTGGTGAGATAAGTTCCAGGTCTCTGTACATGAATGCTGTCATCGTGAGGGCTCTACTATGGATGGTGTGTGCCTGTGTGGCCAAAATATAGATTCCTTCGTTCGTTCATGGCTTCATCCAACACATACTTAATCGGCACTAGGTGCCAGGGTGTGAGGTTTCGGGAGGAACAACATGGCAGGAATGTGTCACCATTCTACCTGGACTATTTTACACCTTAGAAAATAGTATAGAAAAACTAAAACCAAAAACGAGTTAACTATAGAGGAAGAAAGATTACGAAGATGTTCACTGGCCTTAGGGAAGGAGAAAGGACCACAAGACCATGTTCCTCCTGGTGGGGATCGGAGAAAATGCAGGGATCACCTAGGGCTACATGGTGGGTCCTTGCCGGGCGGATGACAGTGTCCGTCTTCAGTGCCACTGGTCTTCTCCAGACAGGCAGCCTGACCTCAGGACAACCCAAAACTCTCCTGCCAGCACCCTTCAGCCCCGGGGCTTCAAGCACATGGAGGCCAGCCCCAAACTAAGCTCCGTGTGCTTCTGGAGGGGGTGTCGAAGGCCCAGGCAGCTGGGACAAGGCCTACATTCTGGACACTGGTGGCCATGTGTTTGGCTTTTAAAATTGAAAATAATGAAGGTATGTAAGGCCAAGTGTGACCATAACACTGTCATTAATGATTTATCTAAAAGAGCTGTGTAGATGGGAGAGCTTTTGTGTGCCAGGGTTTCAGATGCATTCCAAGGGAAGGAAATGTGACTGCTAGAAAGGTGCCAGGATTTTTTAGAATGAGTGATTGTGCCAAAGCATTTGCTGGTTATATTTTGAATAATCAAGAAGGGTTGGCTGCCGCTAATTGACGAGCCGATTCAAGGCCAAAATCAAAGACTGGCTGCTGGGTTCAAGTGCACATCACTTAAATTATTTTTTTAGGAAGTGGCATCATTCAGAGTCCAATGGATTCACGTGTTCTATCAGAATCCTTCACACCTCACATGAGAAACGTGCTCTCAGCACACCTTCAAAAAGAGGAATGACTTTTCCTATTTTTTGCCCTACATTTTGGACACTACACTCCAAGAATTAGTATGTGCTCCTATTTACTATTATTATATCACCACTGCCTGGGCTGTTACACACTGCATGGGAATCACCCAAAGACAGTGGCAACTGTAATCATCCGTGAAACACTTTATTCCACACCTCCTCAACAGCTCCTTCTTAGTATAAGTGAGAAGAATCTTACCCAGCTTGAACTCATTCACGAAGAACACGGATCCAGCATGGAAAATTCCTGGCAGGAAACAAAGCTTTGACCTCAGACTCACAAGCCCTAAAAGAAATTATCCTAATAATCTAAATAAAACAAAAGAGAGCACAAAAATAAGAAGTTTAAGAAGACTTTATGAAGCTTTTTGACTCTCCACAAGGAGAAAATTCTCCTCACCACTCTGGCTGAGTTAACTTGGTCTCAGCTTTGTTTCATTTCCTTCCAGAATGTATTATGCACGTGGCACAGGATGTTTTGTGAGGGGAAACTGGCCTGGCTCTGTTTTTCCTTGTTTTGTATGTTGACACCCCGGATACTTCTTTCTGTCGGCAGGAACAGCCATTGGTTTGCAGGGACGAAAGTCACCACTGGTCTCCCCTGGAAACTCTCCTTGATTCCCCCCCCCCCCAGCACATCCCAAATGGGAGAGGGAGGGTGTCCAATTATCTGAATGAGAAATGGGGGAAAATATCCCCAAACTCACAAAACAGTTGTTTTTTCTCACCCAATTGGAACTGTCATTATGTCACTGCCTTCAGGGGTGACTCAGTAACTTGTTGAATGGACAGCTCACCGTTCCTCATGGGTGATTGTCCCAGCGCAGTTAGCTGCAGCCAGGTCCCTGACAGTGGGATGACCTGTACAGGGGGCAAGGCAGTCCTGTAGGACGGGCTGGGCTTCCAAAGCCAGGAAGGGTCACAGAAGCTCTGCACGGCCACACCAGCAGCTTCTTCTCTTCTAAATGGTGAGATTCTGAGAATAAAGCCCCTCTCCTGCTTACAACCTTTCGGTCATTTCCCAGTTTTCTTGGAACGATCAAGTCTGAAATCCTTAACCTCGTCCATTTATCCCCATGACATGGCCCTTGGCTGTCTGTCCTATCCCCCTTCTTCCCACTGTCCCCTTGTCCACTAGGCTCCAGCTGCCTGGCCCTGCATAGCTGCCCACTCCTACCTCAGTCTCCCCACACGCCCTCTCCCACTTCCTGCTTCAGGTGAGTTTGGGGTTCAGCTCACAGCTTGCCAATCCTGAGAACCTCCTCTAAGAAGGTCACTTGCTAAAATCTCTGACGCACCCTGTACCTTCACAGCATGTCCCTCCTTTGGAAACATGTGCTCAGTGGTATAATGGTCCAATCCTTTTAGACTGTAAGCTTTGTGAGGCACGACCTCATGTTTCTCGTTCATCTTCACCCCCAGTAATCAGCACACTGGCTGGCCCAGAGCGGACTCACAGTGAATACTGGGCAGGAGGGAGGAGAGAGAAGGAGGTGAGAAGCTCCCTCTGTCCTACCCACTGACTTATAGGCATAATAGGAGGCGCCAGGAACAAACTGATGGCTTTAGCAGATGACTCATTTCATTACGTCCCCCGCTCTACAAAGAAATAGTCATTTAAGGAAATTTTTCTCATGAAACTATTAGTGTTAGCATATTAATTACATTCTAATATTAGTCTGTGTTGTTAAAGATGAATGTTCTTAAAGGCTCTCCACCAGAAAAATGCCCTGGTGTGGACAGGAGCGGTAAGCCTCTTTAGTAAGTCATTTCTATAAAATAAGTACTGAGCATAATGATGTAGATTCTCTGACAAGAGAATAAACATAGTTGGGGCGCCTGGGTGGCTCAGTCAGTTAAACGTCTGCCTTCGGCTCAGGTCATGATCCCAGGGCCCTGAGATCGAGCCCCACGTTGGGTGCCTGCTCAGTGTGGAGCCAGTGTCTCCCTCTCCCTCTGCCTGCTGCTCCCCCTGCTCATGCTCTCTCTCTCTGTCAAATAAATAAAATCTTTAAAAGAAAGAGAGAGAATAATATGGGGTCTTCTGGAAACTGTTTTCTCCTAGCTTTACGTTCAGAGGCCACCTCACCCCCGTGGGTTGGCAGGGGCATGATCTGCATCTCTTGGTTCCGTGTAGCAGACGAGGGCCTACTGTCCCTACCGGGTCTCACCATGTGCCCAGGCACCCGGGGAGGCCGGACGGACCACCTGTCCACTGCTCCGCTGATAGGTGACCTCAGGAAGGGACCTCATCCCCTTGCACCCCAGCTTCCTCCTTCATAAAGTAAAGAGTATAATACTACCCATCTCAGGGGGTTGTAGGATCAAAGGAGTGAATTCATGTCAAATGTTGAGCCCGTGGGAAAGCTCTCGGTGGGAGTTTACTGGTGTTATTGTTCAACAAACCATCTTATCACATCCTCATAACACACTCGGGATGGATGCGTGTGTGGGCACAAACAAGTGCATTTATTTTATTACACCCTCAGTGTACCAAAGAGGAAACTGAGGTTTGGGAGTGGTAGGAAAAATGAATGTTCATGAAGTCTGCCTGACCACATCAGATTGTTGGGGTGACACTGGGATGCTCACACAGACTGATTTATCCCCCAAGCTCTGTCCTCCATCACTGCTGTGATCTGGAAAGAGAAGAGGAAACAACTCCAGGCGGGATGTGAAATACCAGAACGAGCAGCCTCTCGGTCAACCTTCGTTCTCCTGGGAGATGGGCTCCACATAGCTCAGCCGGGATCAAGGTTCATCACCAGCTTTAAACTGAGAGACTGGACTTTCTGAGTTTCCCATGCTTTGACTGAAAAGAGAATAACCCTTCCTGCTATACCTAGTCTTTAGGATTATGGTGAGTGGGAGTCCTGATACCCACGTAGCTGTCCCAGGATAGGACCTTGATCCAAATCTCAGGACCTCTTAGGTTCTCCTTCCTCACCTGCAACATGGGAGTCAGTACACCCACTCCCTGGGGGAACTCTAACCCTGCTACTCTACTGGAAGCATATGACGCCATTACTCCCTACTAGGGACTGGGGAGCTCAGGTCTGTTATTCTCCCTTCCTTAGCACTGTAAATTACTTCACCGCGTGCCCCCAGGCCGGAGCAAGAACTGGACCTACCCAAACCGTCTTTTCCAGCTCTGTTTCAGACTTCACCTCTGCCATGCACAGTACCGGTGCTGATGGAGCAGAGTGGAACCCAGGGTTTCCTTTCCAGGGGTGGCTCTCAATACAGCGGCTCCTGGGGCCAAGGGAAGGAGTCCAGCTCCCCTGCTCTTGCGTGTTGCACGTGTAGTGTGAGGCTCCACGCATAACTGGGATCTCATGAGAGCAATTTCAGAGAGAAAATATATGGCTGATAAAATACTTCTGGAATAGTGATTCTGCAAGCTCCGATATAAAATAATATTTATGAAATATTCTAGGCTTTGGGTTGAAAATGAAACATGAGGGTCATAAATATACCCTCTAACTCATTAGGCAAGCCACGGTGCTCATGTCATATAAAGTAGGTCTATAATTCTGTGCCCCATTTATCACATTATTCAGTGATTATCTCAAAACCAGTGGTGAGTCCCTTTCATGGGAGTGATGATTAAAGATGAAATTTATAACTCGGAAGCACAGAAGTCCATCTATACTGCTGATACTTAAGGAAGTACTGGGCATGGAAAGAACATGGTTTTGGGGTCCCCCATAGTTGTGGCAGAGGATAAAAACTACTAGAATGTACAGCCTGTGTAGCAAGGTCCACATTTACCCCTCCCCCAAAATGAAGCAGAGAAAAGTGGCCTCTGTCTTTCTCCATTCCTGAGCTGTGCTTCCTCAGGAGCCCCATGCCCTGCAGGGAGGGAAGGTGGGACCTCCATTTCCCCGGACTCGGTCAGTTCAGTTGGGTGTAATCATTTAAGCATCACCTTCGCTATATGCTCAGTCTCTTAAGTAAAATGCTGAGTCTTTCAGATATTTCCCCCTCTTCCTGCACTTCTCCAAGACGGTGAATGAGAGGTGGGAGTCGCTAATGACAGTGTGCGGTGGTGCTGGGGAATCTGGTCTCCCCTGGCACCTTCTAGGGACCCTTTGGTCATGACTATAAGAGGGGCTGATGGGGCAATTTCAGGTTTGCTGAGGATCATGGGACATGTCTGGATTGTGGGTGGGGGCGGGGCTGTGCCAACACCCTCTACAGGGGTTCTTGTTACTGCCCCTGGTACTAAGTAGGCTTGCACCTGTCAGTGGGCTCTCATCAGCTATGAGCACACTCTCACAAGGGCCGCCAGGCCATGGCCTCATGCCATACCAGAAGGAATCACACTGGGGACCCAGCAATAATTACAAAGATACCTTCACAGAAAAAGCATCTGTTTCTCAGCAATGGCAGCGGGAGAGACTGACATCATTATAGACAGTATATCCTGTGGCAGATGGTTTATCAAGGATTGTGGTGCAAATGAGGACAAGCAAAAGGTGTTGGGGTAGCCGTCCTGGGTCACAGTTTGGGCCCCTTTCATTCACCGAAAGAGGCAGGCAAGCAGTTTGCTGTCGAAAAGATAAAATGAAGATCCCAGATAGGAGCTGTCCCCTGAAATCTGCCTCAGTCCTCCACTCCGCGGGAGCACGAGGGCTTGCTCACCCTGCCCGGACCCCAGCACAGGGCTCATTCTCCCAGCACTAACACCCATGTGTCCACACACAGTGCAACCTCGGCCACGGCACTGGCTTTCCTGGCGATCACCCCAGGTTTCCTTTCCCTGGTGCCTCCTTAAAAGGTGGAAATGAGGGGCACCTGGGTTGCTTGGTTGTTAAGCATCTGCCTTCGGCTCAGGTCATCATCCCAGGGTCCTAGGATTGAGGACTCCCTGCCCACCCTACTCCCCCAGCTTGTATTCTTATATACCCTCTCACATTCTCTCTCTCTCTCTCTCTCTCTCTCTCTCTCTCTCTCCATCAAATAAATAAATACAATCTTTAAAAAAAAGAGGTGGAAATGTGCTGAAATGATTATTATCTTTTGAGCCAAGTGTCCTCCTGGGGCCAGAAGAAAGGGGTCCAGCTCCTCCAGTCACTCCTGAGTCTGGAGCCAGGAGGGTTTCGGGGGAAGCTCTCACTACCCCCTGCCATGATTTCCAGCCACCCTCACTCTGGCCCTCTGGTCTCCATTGCTATACAAGACAAGGATGCCGTCCTTGACCAAATCTCAATCAGGCTCCATAGCCCTCTTTTCAACTGGGCTTCTTCATCCTAGGCTCCTGTCCTTGTTCTCTGGAGTCCAGTTTTTCTGACAACTCTGGTTATTTTCCATCCACTGTCTCATCCTGCCAGTTGGTCATAAATCCCCATTTGTTCCTATTGTATTCCGAATTGCATTCAATCTCTCTTCCCTACTGCAATAGTCCTCTCCATTGGCAATTGTTTGAATAAATGCTTTATGCCATTTTCACATGTCAGAATAATTTATCTTTAACAGTTCCTAGACTACCCCCAAACTTACTCTCTGGAAATTACCATTTGATTTTGCTCACAGCGTAGGAAAGACACAGCTGAGCAAACCTGTCTCTGATCCACGTAACGTCCGGTGGGGAGACAGAGCTGGAGGAGCCCCTTCCAAGACAACTTCTTCATACCCATGTCTGGTACCCAGGCTTCCTCTCCCTCTCGACCTGGCATCTCATCCTCGAGGGCCAATCCCTGTGCTTGGGGTAGTCTCATGGTAGTCAGATTTCATACATCCCAGCAGAGGGACATGCTACAAACTATCTGATCAGCATTCTTCAAAACCATCAAGGTAATGAAAAGCAAGGAAAGATTAAGAAATTGTCAGAAACCAAAGGAGGTTACCAAGACATGACACTGAAATAGAACATAGTCACCTAGATAGGCTCCTGGAACAGAAAAAGAACATTAGGGAAAATACTAGTGCAATCTGAGTAAAATATACATTTAAATAGTAACACACTAATGTGACTCGCTCAGTTGTAACAGGTGCGCTATAGTAATGGAAGAAGTTAACAGCGGGATGCTGGATACAGGGATGGAAGGTCTCTGGGCCATTTCCGCACCTTGTCCATCAACCTAAGACTATTCTGAGATCAAACATTTTCTAAACAATTAGATGAGCCTGAGCTACAGTGGTATGAGTCATTTATGGAAGACTAAGGAATGGAAAATTGGAAAAGTCTAAGCCTCACAACACCTGGATCCTGTACCTTCAAAAGGAGGGAAGATGACACAGGCGGAATCCAAAGAGGATAACAACGTTGCCAGATGCTAATTGCCTCAGATTTGGGACTTAGGATTTTGAAATGATCAGTGACAGTACACAGAGTAATTAATTATGAAAGATTAACTAGACTATGATTCAATTTAAATTTGGAGTTGCAGATTTTGCTTCTTTCGCCTCTGGGTAATCCCAATTGAATACATCTCTGAACCATGAACTGCATTTGCGATGACACCAAAGGAATGTGAATCAGAATGTTCTCCAGGAAGATGACTATGATCAGGAGAGGATGGCCAATCAATCCCTCCTCCTCTCTGCTGCCTTCAGGGCACCTGATGAAATTCACCACAGGCAGCTGCTAATCCTAGGTCATGGGAGCAGAAGAGGGGATTTAGTCCGCGAGCTTCAGCTCCAAAAGTGCTGGTGAGGATGATACTGGGGATGCCGGTAGGAGCGGCAGCATGGTCCCGCAGCAGCTTCCCAATGGAAATGGTACCCAGAGGCCCATTTGGCCATGGCAACGGGGTTGCTGACTTCCAGGCACGCTGCCATTTGAGTGGCAGCTCAGTGGGGAACCCAGCTCAGCACAATGAAGGCCCTGCTCTTCAGGGCTGGCTCAGTCTTAAACATAGTTCTTTTCCCAGGCCTTCTGAGGAAAGAAGAGGCCGGGCCAAGGGCGCCTTCTTTCCGCCATCCCACTGTTTCATTTCCCATCGCTGTCTTTTTCAGTGAGCAAGCATTCATACACCAACAGTGGTAATATCATGATTGTGACAGTGTATTTGATTTTGTGTTCCTAAGAAAGGATTTGTGGTGAGGACAAAGGTTCTTTTTATCATCTCCTAGGGCAGCATGCAAGAAGGAGACTGGCAGGGAAAAGGCTACATATGCAGCAAGAGGGGTAGATTTTATTCGAAGTGCACTGGGAAGTCACTGGAAGGTGCAGCCATTCAAGGACAGTGTATGCTGGAGAACTCAAGAGACCTGCCCGGAACTGGGGGGATGTTTATTGGCTCTGTCTTCTCCCTCATAAATTTTAATGACATGTTAGAAAATTGGGGTCAAGAGAAACAATTTCCCAAAGTCTTGATTTCCTGAAAGGTTTACCCTGCAAGCAGCTATTTTTCATGGGACCCCACCGTAAGACAGAATCAAGGCTTAACTCCAGAATAGGATCTTGGCACTCTGGGCCATCGTGCAGCACTCTTTCATTTCATCAGTTAGTAAGTACTGGCTTAGTACTAGCAATGTGCTAAGCACTGCGTTAAACGCCAAGAATAATGATCAAGACTCAGCCGCTGCCTTTCAGACACTTACTGTTGGAGAGAGGAAAGAATGGGTACTGGTTGGGAATGACTTGTTCCAGTTTCATCTGGCTTTTATATATTTTATAAACTCACCCAAGTTAGACATCTACAGAATGATACCCAGATTTTCTCTGGTGTTGAGATCCTGTGGCTTTTCATGTGTTACAGCCTCCTCCAATCCTGTTTAAAGTCTGTGTGATTTAAGAACAATGTCTTTGGTTGATACTAGTGAATTTACCAAAGTCAACAACCATCCACTCAGATGCCTGGAAAGTTGGGACACTGATCAAGTTTAACATGGTGACTTCCTGTACATCTTGCTGTATCCTTTCCACTCTCTTTAGAATTCCAGACTCTCTCACTATCTCTCTCTCTCTACTCCAGTTTCTCAGGAGAGAATCTAAAACTTAACCCACATTGAAATTTAAGGAAATGATGAAGCTCAAAGTGTCAGTAGGGGCAAAGTTTTTGTTTGTTTGTCTGTTTTGTTTGTTTGTTTGTTTGTTTGTTTGTTTTAGTTTTGGCCAAAGATCCACTAAATTCCATGGTCAGTTAATATACGTTTATAAAAAAATAATTTGCTTGTTTGCACAAGCAAACAAAATAAAATGAGATGAAATGGGAAGAGATGTAATGGAAAGAACAAAAGGAAGAGAAGAGTTAGGCAGATGAACAGTAGCACTCCATGACTCTAAATAAGGTCATTAAACATTAGCAAACAAAAACAAAGGGAAGAGATTGTAACAACTACAATCGTAGAGGTGACCTGTTCTCAGAAACAAAGATCATTCATCCCAGGAAAAGACAGTCTGCAAACTGATCCAAACACGAATGTGTACATACCACGCTGTCCTTCAGTCATCTTGCCAAAGACTTGGAGAAACTTATGATGGCCTGAAGCCAACAGTGGCCCACAGTCTAGCTGGTGTTTGGGGCCACCGGGCCAGATGATGACCCTCCTAACAGAAACTATGTTTTTAACTAGGAGGAGGTGGGGAAGGTGCGATGCGGAAGCAACAGAGTTTTGCATGTAGAGCGTGTGCTGGTTTGTCTTGGAGGCTGAAGCCTCTGATTTGCAGTGCCAGCTACAGTATAATGTAAGGACCTCTCAACTCATAGTCTTCTGATGCCTTTGCTGGGCGGGGGTGCCACCCTCCTTCTTCCATTCGATTTCACTGCCTCTTAGGGTTCATCATTTCCAGGGATCAGTTAACTCTTGATTTCTTTTTCCAAAAAGGAACACTTAAAGATCTTAAATTATTCAACTTGTACCAGTTGAAATGGACTCCTTGGACAATTCTTTTTGTAAGCACCCTTTGCACAATACAAGAACACTGTGTTGTATGTTCCTGCCCCCTTCCAGACACGCACACCTCTTTATCTAAGTGGCTCTCACCTTTAAGATTTAGAACTGCTTCCTTAGCCTCCAAACGTCTCTGTTAGGGTACTGCTATGTGGCAGACTTAAGAGTGAGGAAGAAAAACAAAACGACAATCAGTGGGGAATATTTTCTTAGCGAAGCCAACTCTGGTTCCACTTTGGAATTATGACGAACTCTTTGTTTCAGCCAGGTAAAGAATGTAACATTTGCTGGTATAGAAGCAAGCTATCAATTTTTAGATATATGTCTTGCATTTAGCCACTTTGCTGATTCTTTATGGAATGAAATGGGTCTTTAATTGACTATCTGGCACTTTCTTAGGTAGACAATATTGATTGCATTTTTCCTCTCCTTTTAAATAATTATATAGCTTATTTATATTTGATATTTAATTGTATTGCCCACAACTTCCAGGTAACAGTTAATAATAGTGACAGCAGAAATCTTTGAGGTTCTCCCACAATTTTAATAGAAATACTTCTAGGATTTCATATTTAAATTAGTTGTTGTTCAATAGAGTTATATATTCTATCCCAAACATGCAACTTCATATCCCTAGTGTTTTAAAGATTTTTCTTATCTCAATAGGACAAGAAGAGCCTTAAATTTTACAAATATCTTTTCAGCAGCTAACAAGATAAATTTTTTTCCTTTTTAAGTTATTGATTTGGTTTATTAGTATATTTTAATGTAGTTATTCTTGTATTTCTGTAATAAACTTACATTATCATAATCAATTGTTCTTTAAATGTACTGTCAAATTTAATTTACCAGTACTTTATGTAGGATTTCGCATCTGTCTTAAATGGTAAGTCTGGGGGCACCTGAGTGGCTCAGTTGGTTGAGTATCCAGCTTTTAGTTTCCACTCAGGTCATGATCTCGTGAATCCTGAGATAGAGTCCCGGATGGGGCTGTGCATTGGGCAGGGAGTCTGCCTGAAGTTTCTTTCCCTCTTTTCCTCCCCTTACTCACGTGCACTCTCTCTCTCAAAGATATAAATCCTTTTTTTTCTTTTACAGAGTTTATTTATTTGACAGAGAGACACAGCAAGAGAAGGAACATAGCAGGAAGAGCAGGGGAGGAAGAAGCAGACTCCTTGCTGAGCAGAGAGTCTGATGCAGAACTTGATCCCAGGATCCTAGAATCATGACCTGAGCCAAAGGCAGACACTCAATGACTGAGCCACGCAGGCACCTCAAAGAAATAAACCTTTTAAAAAAAGAAAGTGAGTCTGTTCTATAATTTTTTATTCCAGAATTTGGGGGAAATACATTTTTAACAGAATTTTTACATTTTTTTTATTATTGGTCTATTCAAGTTTCCCATTTTTGTCCAGTTCAAGATTTCCCTATTTATTAGCATTTACTGCTTTTAAATAATTTTTCAAAACTCCTCTATACTTATTCATTTCTTTCTTCATTCCAGAAATAACAATTGACCCTGACTTTATTGATTCAATTCATAAGATGTCTGTTAAGGAGACTTCACATTTTAGGGATTTAATCACTGTGTCTGGTGCTGATTTAGCTGCTGATGACACAGTTGTGAATGTACCTTGAGAAGTCCTTTCCAGAAAGAGCTTACAGCCTAGTGGGGGAAACCACAGATGAAGTGAACAGATTGATCGCAGTGACAAAAGATGATAAGACAAGACCATGTGACGGACATGGGCAGGCACACGTGCCCGGAACACAGCGGCCAGAGGAGCTGCGATTTCATAGGAAACTGGCTTCCAAAGGCCAAGAACCCACATTGCCAAGTCTCCAAAGTCAAAATAAGCACCTCAGGGTAAAGAGCAAAGAAAAGACAGTAAGAAATGACAGGCAGGTAATGATAAAGGAGGCCAAAGAGGCAGGCAGAGGTGAAATCACTCAGCCATCGCACAGTGGGAAGATACTAGAGGGGTTTATGCATGGTTGGGCATGATCCAATGGATTCTCACAAGATTTGTTTGGCTGTTATTCAGAGTGTTAGGGTAGGGAACAAGCATGGCAGCTGAGAGATCAGTTAGGGGGTTCAGGGGATGTCCAGGCAAGGGGTGAAAGTGTTGCCATCTCCCTTTTCTCAGTGTGTTTGAGTTGTCTTTTTCCCCTTGAGTAGATATTCTGGAAGTTTACCTATTTGAT
Organism: Spilogale gracilis; assembly: GCA_004023965.1. Classification (NCBI taxonomy): domain Eukaryota; kingdom Metazoa; phylum Chordata; class Mammalia; order Carnivora; family Mephitidae; genus Spilogale; species Spilogale gracilis. The sequence continues at coordinate 16,752 of PITA01010541.1, forward strand.
TGCTTTTGTCTCAGAAATAACTCCTGGGCTTCCTGACTTACTCTTCTGGTGTTCTCTTGTCAATAATTCATTAATGATATTTTAACCTCTGTGATTATTTTTTTTCTATCTTTCTTTTACTTCTTGTCTTTTTGTTTTTTTCTGCTTCTTTGCTCCTTCTTTAAAATCAAAGACATTTAGAGATTTCAGCATATCCCATAAATCTGATAGGAAGCAAAAAATCTTAGTTTCGGGGCACCTGGGTGGCTCAGTTGGTTAAGCGACTGCCTTTGGCTCAGGTCATGATCCCGGAGACCCGGGATCGAGTCCTACATCGGGCTCCCTGCTCAGCAGGAAGCCTGCTTCTCCCTCTCTCACTCCCCCTGCTTGTGTTACCTCTCTGGCTGTGTTTCTCTCTGTCAAATAAATAAAATCTTAAAAAAAAAATCTTAGTTTCATCAGACACTGCTAGTTGAGGTACTAATGGCGTCACATCCATGGCGCAAATTTCGCTAGATCAAGGTTCCACATGAATAGTTGTTACTCTTTTTGAACCGTGTCCTGTTTGAGGAACTCCTTACCATGTGAAACACAATCTGTCTACCCTGTCTTAAATGGAAATACCAGATATTTTCCCACCTCCTCTTGCATTAAGACACAGACGCTAGACTCTAAATTAGAAGCCAGTGCCAGGAAAAACTGGTGGCTATGAGAGCCCTGCTGAAATGAGGCAGTGAGGGCCACAACCATACAGTGACCGAGGAACTTATAGAAGCTGATAGAAGAAAAATTTCCATGAAGGAGCAATGACCCACCCGTATTCAATATTCCTAGAAAACTAGATAAGGGGAACAATGAAAGCTGGCCATCGGAGGGGGCAACAGGGAGATTGGGCGTGGTTGCAAGCTAAGGCCACTATTTCTGATGGTACCTCAGTGAGGGAAGGCAGGCCATCATCTGGGAGGAAGGAGGCACAAGGGAAAGTTGGAGGTTTGAGGAAAGGTGGCAAGTGGGCCCACACCAAAAGGGAGACCATAAGCTTCTGTGGTTGGCATCGTTTTGAGATTTCTTGAGCATTCAAAACTCCCCCGACATTTCAAAATTTTTGTAGCAGTCAATCCTCATAGCATGTGTGTGTTTTTATTTCAGAGGATGTAAGAATGAAAGCTGGATAAACTGCATCTCGCCCTACAGCTGGTCCTGAGAGAGAACCCCAGGTAGGTGGAATGGTCTACCAGATAGCCAGGATCTGCAGAGGGAAACGAGGACTGCTCAGACAGAGACTGAGCAGGGCAAGCAGTGGGTCACCCAGCAGAGACCATACTTCTGACATTTCTAAGCAAAGCAGAACCACCCTCCTAGATACAGCCTTATCTTCCAGGAGGAAATTGGACTTAATATACTTGGAAATTATTTGAATTTTAATGATGTGGACCTCCAGTATCTCTCTTCTCCCATAGATCCCTATAATTGCAAAAACCAGTGAAGGCTATTTTGCATACTTGCTTTTACTGAATAAAACATGTCTCTTCCTCCCTGAGAACACATTTTTTAGTGGTTCCTATCAGAGACCTCAACCTTTCTCTGTGGTTTAAATGCTTATCTTTGAATGTACTCCTATTCTGTGGATGAGTTGAATAGAAGTCAAGTACATAAATATTTGAGATGGCTAAAAGCAAGCTCTCGCTGTCAAAACAACTGTATTTTACCACCGAAAGTGAATCCCAGAACTTAAAAGCCTTCCTTGCAGCCTGTACGCCCCAGACATCACTTCTAAACTTATCCTTTGGCTTTATGATGACTGACTATGACTCTTAAAAGAGTGAGACGCTTTCCTCTTGCACATTCCCTATAATGTCAAATCTCTCTGACAGATACCTAGTTCTGAGTTGAATCAAAAACGTGAATACCAGAGACTAGAATCCTAGATTAAGGGGTTTCACTACATTACTCTTTATGAAAAAGATATTTGACCCTCTTTCATTTTCATGTCACTGTGAACTGTGAATTGTACACTATGAAAAAACAGACGCAAGAAGTCCGTATTCCAAGAGTGAACTACTGTGTTTGATTCTGGATGTAAAGCCACATCATGGAGTGGGGATGTTTGCTGTATTTGAGCCCTGGGAGAGGACTATTAAAAATAATTCTTTAAATAGCTTATTCCCATCTGTTTTCCAAACACACTAGTAAAACCCTTGTGGAGAACAAGAGAACATTCTCTAGGTCAGAACTTGAGACCATAAATGAACAGAAGATGACAAAATAGATAATTCAAATAAATAAGAAAAAAATTCTCTAAATTCTCCAAGAGCTTTAATTTTAACAGGGTACATAGTAAATCAAGAGACAGAAACCAGAAGAGATAGCCTTTCACAAGTAAATAAAGTGGCCAGAGGAGGATGAAGATGGTTTAATTCTAGAATCACACAGAAAATTGTATTCTCGGCGGCGCCTGGGTGGCTCAGTTGGGTAAGCCACTGCCTTCGGCTCAGGTCATGATCCCGGAGACCCGGGATCGAGCCCCACATCGGGCTTCCTGCTCGGCAGGAAGCCTGCTTCTCCCTCTCTCACTCCCCCTGCTTGTGTTCCCTCTCTGGCTGTGTTTCTCTCTGTCAAATAAATAAAATCTTTAAAAAAAAAAAAAATTGTATTCTCATAAGCTTTTTTTTCTCACCAAAGTCAACGGATCTTTTCAGGTGTATTTTCTTTTTCCGCTCTGTTGTCTTTCACACTGTGGATCATTCGCCTCTGCAAACCTTGCCCCCTCTTGACTTCCTGTATTCACTCTTTCATTCGATAAATCCCCGCTCTACACTAAGCCCCTGAATTATGTCACACACACAAGCGCATTCCTGTCTTTGTGGAGCAGGTATGTTCAAGGGACCTACCTGAGAGTTTAAGAGGGTTATACTGCAAATGGATGGGCACAAATGGGGGCACCAGAAGCCAGTGTCTGCTTGCACCCAGCCTCACCCTTGTTCGGCCTGCCAGGCAGCTTCTGCCCCAGACCTTTCTATCTGATGGCCTACTCCTCATCCCCTGCCCATCTCTGCCTGGCCTCCTATGCCACCTCCTCAGGGAGGTCTACCTTTACCACCCTATGCAACGCACAGCCTTCCCCTCCTAAACCCTTTTTTTTTTCATAACACTTACCAGTTTTTACTATACAACACAAATCACTTTCAGTGGTTATAGTTTATTAACTGCCTCCTTCTTTCCTAGCAGCTCCTTCTGAGTCTCCTGCAGTGTCTCTTGTCCTACCTATACTTTACATAATCACTTGGGTATCATACTTGGGTCTTTTCAACCATGATTTAGTGCCTGTGATATGTTAGATATGTGGGCATTGAGGATACGAAGATGAAATAAGCCTTGGCCCCTGTCTTCAAGGAGCTTATAATATACTGGAGGCAGACATGTAAATATTTTCACTACACAGTACTATGATGAAGATACACATGGATTTATCTAAATTACTGGGGGATTCTGGGTGAACCACTCCTGTTTGATCATGAGTTCAAGGGTTCACTGGCCTCAGAGGAAATTTGAAGGATGAGAAGTTAGCCAAGAAGAATGACAAGGGAGAGTAAGGACAGGGGTTGTACAGGCAGAGCCAATAAACTCCTCCAATTCCAGGCAGGTGTCAGGTCCCCAGCACAAAGCATCCTTGGAAGGCTGCATTCTCCAGTGACTTTCCAGCACACTTGGAATAAAACCCAAGCACCTAACCTGTGAACTTGCCTCTCTGCCTTCCTCTCCCTCCTGCTCTGCCCTCAAATGTGATCAAGGGACATTATCATAAGTCCCTTTCTTTGGAAGACAAAATTTAAGTAGAAAACTATAATAACATAACTTTTAACAAATGAACACCATCTTAGTAAAACAAAACAACAAATGCAAAACAATGACGTGATGGGAAGTTAAAACAGTGGGATACAGCAAATAGGAGTACTTTCAGGGCCTCCTCATCCCTTTTCCCTCTCCTCTCAAAGTCTGGGGAAAGAGCTACATTTAACTGGCATTAGACCCTCTGTAAATGTAGGTGCCTCCTCCTTCCTGTATGCTCATGATTCACAAAACTCCCAAGCACAGACCTCTTTCCTGAGTTCCAGAATCTTGAATCCAACTACCTACTAACCATCTCTACCTGTGTTTCCCAGAATGTCTTAAATCCTTCACATGGAAAGGATTCTATATTCCCCCCCACATACACCTGTTCTAAGAGCTTTATTTCTCAACTTGGTTAATGACACTACCCTCCTTCTCAGCGATCCAAGAGACATCAGAAATCCCTCCTTCTTCTCCACCCCACACATTGAATTGGCCATCGAGACCTTTCCATTCTCACTCCTACAACCCTCTCCACTCCTTCCCTTATTTGACATCCTGGCAGTTAATATTTTGCTTTGGTCCTTTATCATCTTCACCTGAACTACTGCAAGAGCTTCTTCTTGGGTTACTTCCTGTCCTAACCTGGGTGCCCTAATGCAGAGTTTGATTAGAACCTGCTCAAGGCAGGAGCAGGGAAAATGGTGGGAGCAGAAGCCAATATAAGGATGAGCAACTAGGATCACTTCTGTGAGTAGCTAGGGCTTGATCCCATTCGCAGATACAGGCAGATTTGCCTTCGGAATTATTCACTGAGGAGAGAACAGGAGGAGCATGTACCCACTGGCTCCCGTTTCTCAGGCTGAGGGTGTTAGATCTGCACCTCGGAGCCAAGGTGAAGGGGTGTGGGGCCAGGTACCAGGGATATCTGACACCTGTCTTGCTGGACCCACCTTTCTTTAAAATGTCTTTCTAGAATATGAATCCGATTACGTAACCCCCCTACTTAAAGTCGCCCAGTTAAGTAAGCTTACAACACAGCACTCATACCCATTATAACATTCATACCCACTAGAATTCATACCTGCATGACCTTCATGTGGTGAAGGCCACCATAGCCTTCCTGACCTCCCCTCCAACCCATTCATTCCCACCAATGCCCTGGGCTCCCAGCCGTAACAGAGGTTCCTCCTGGACTAGTCATGTTTATTCTCTCTCCTCTGTGTTTGCTCATCGTTCTACCTTAAATGTTGTTTTCTACCAGCTAAAACCCAGCCCAACTACCGTCTCTCCTGTAGAACCTTCCTGATGCCTACCCATGTAGCCCCAGGTTGGCCCACAAAGAAAGACCTAAACCTCCCCTCCTTTGCTCCTATAACAGATAATTACAAGGAAATGTTACAGGGGGAATAATGTACCCACTTTGTCATTCCACTGTCCTCTTGTTATACATGTATGCCCCCCTTCCTCATTGTCTTGTGAGGCCTTTAAAGTCAAGGAACTACTATGTTCTACATAATTTTGTATTTTCAATGCCTTAAACAGTGCTTGACCTGAAGTTCATTCACTAAATATTTCTTGAATAACAACACAGCCACTTTACCAAAAAAGCACTTAATACATGTGTCATATAAGTGCATGGAGGAATCGAAAACTGGCCGGAATAAATTATACCTGAACCCTGCCATCACATGGTCAGAGAAGGAGTAAATGAACAGAGTCAGATGTAAACAGCTGAAGGTTCCACTCCTGTGCTGCCGACCCTGCTCTACCAGAGATAGCAGCTTGCTCTCTTTTTTTCTTACATTTGATGCTTTTCAGCTGTGGTCCTGTGAGAGCAGCTGCTGCAATGCTACTAGGTCAGGGTTCCTGGAAACTTGAAAATGGACACCAAACCCAAGGCTTTGGAGACAGCATGGGAAAAGGGCAAATGGAGACAATGGCGATGCAGAATAAGAAACTGGATTAAAACACTCACTGGGAACCATCAGGGAAGATAGCACCACACACACAGTCTTCACAAAGAGGACAGTACTTTGTAGCAGCTGCACAGGAAGGGGGAGCATTAAACATTTATCAGTATTGCCCATTTTCAGAAACCATTTGGCCAAGAGCCACCTGGCCTGACTCTTGGAGCAATGGTCCCAGCCCTGCATGCTAGGAGGCTGGCTGCAGAGCACGTGGGCCTTCTAAGTGGAATCTCTGCCCAAGAGGACAGGGCTCCCAGCGGCGTTGGCTGTATCCCTGCTGGGATCCAACGTTTTTACTGTCCAGTAGCAACATACAAATTTTAAAATCGTAACTCACTTCCAAACTCTAGAAGATACTAAAATATTTAGATTAAATACTCACATGGAATTACGAGGAAGGGAAGAGAGAGCTTATTAAAAGAGAGAGAGAGAGAGCATTCCTGGCAAACTGGGGGAAAAATAGGCTATTTGAAAATTAAAAGCATCATTCTTAGTATGTATCAATATTTCAACACAGTTCCTTTTAGTTCCCTTTCTTGTAACTCCATCTGAAATTAGGGGAAAAAAGCTTAACAATTCTGAGCCTATAAAATTAAATAACTAATTAACTAATCAATTATTCCTGGGCCTTTGTATCCATCCACCTATGCAATCCATAAAGCTCTTCTGCACAATTGCTGGGTTCCCGGCAAGATGCTCACGGGTTGTGGATAAAAGGAGGAAGACCCTCCTTGCTATCAGAAGGCTTGTAGTCCGGGACCAAAATCCCCTATGAGACATTATTTTCCTTTTTCATGTATGTTACATAGTGTATGTTCATTCAGGTTTGTTAAATCAGTGATCTTTAATATACTTTGACTTTTTAAAGAGTTATATAGATAAGAAATTTTCTTTCTCCCAATTATAGATATAGTCTCTAGTCATGGTCTCTACTCCTCACCTGCCATTCAGCCATAAAGCCACTGGAATCTGATTTCTGCCTCCACGATCTCATATTGAAACTGCTCTTGCCAAATGACAAGTTCATAGACAATTTCTACTCTTTAAATTAAGGGGCCTCTATGGCATTTGACACAGTAAATAACTTTCTCCGGCTCTTCCTCCCTGGAGCCTATCTAACTCTGCTTTTTCCAATGCTCTCTCTGTCTTGCAATTTTTTCTTGGGCTCCTCTTCTTCTGCCTCCTTCTCAAGGTCTCAATCTCCAATCTCTTACCTTATTCTAAGACCTCCTGATAAATTTATGGGCCCCTATATCTTAATCCTCCACTAGGAACTGGTGGCCTCCAGACTTTCCTTTTCTAACTGAGGTCTTTCCTCTTAATACAAGCCTCATGTTCCCATATTTAAAAAATACCTTCACTTAAATGTCTCTTTACATCTCCAGTGTAATATAACTAAGCCCATGAGCATCTTTCCCCCACAAACCTGATTCACCCCTTCTCTTCCCCACCTCGGTGAAAGATAGTCCCACCCAACCCAGTTACCCTTCCAGAGAAAGCTGGAAGTTGTCGCTGACTCGTGCCCACGCACACACTCAGGCCCTCAGCAATGTATTGGTCAGCAAACCCAGTCCTTTCTAGCTCTCTCTCTATTCAGGTCCCGCCTTATCCTTCATCAAGATCTTATTTCAGGCCTCCATCGCTTTTCTCTTGTGTCACCTTGGTGCCCTCCTTTGGATCCCCTCCTTTTGATCGCTCCAGCCCAGAGTGATCATTCTAAAGCACCTCACCTTACCTCACTCTTGCTTAAAGCCCAAACTTCAAACTGCCTTCCCATCTTCTTCAGCATAACATCCAATATCAACTCTTACTGTTCCCTAGTGACACTTTCATTATGATCATATTCTGAATTATTTGGAGTTCCCTGCAAAAGCCATGTTCTCCCATGATTCTGCGCCTTTGTTCTAAATAGGTAACATTCCCTTTTTCTAAATGGATAACACTACCTGGCCAAAGCCTATGCATCCATCCCAAGCCTACTCATTTGTGCAAACAGTTCAAGACGAAGCTTTTGCTGGTGGGCTATGATTTCTCTATGCTATGATGGTAATAACTCACAGCAGCAGCAAAAATAAAACAACATGTAATATTTACTGAGGGAAACCAGTCACGGTGGTTCTCAAATCTAAATGTGTATAAGAATCACCTGGGGGGGCGCCTGGGTGGCTCAGTTGGTTAAGCAACTGCCTTCGGCTCAGGAAATGATCCCGGAGACCCAGGATCGAGTCCCACATCGGGCTCCCTGCTCGGCGGGAAGCCTGCTTCTCCCTCTCTCACTCCCCCTGCTTGTGTTCCCTCTCTGGCTGTGTTTCTCTCTGTCAAAATAAATAAAATCTTTAAAAAAAGCAAAAAAGAATCACCTGGGAATGTTAAAATGATGGTCTCCAAAGCTCATTCCAATATTCAGATTCATCAGGTTTGGGACTGGAATCAGGAACCTACATTTTTAACAAAATATTCAAACTTGTTCTGACACAGTTGAGCTAGGAACCATATTTTGAAAAACACTGAACATCAAACTGGCTTCCCATCAATTGACTCAATACACTGCCACCAAATTAATATTTGTAAAGTACCTTTTATAATTTTAAGACATCAAGTACTTGGCACTAAACACAATTACATGCTTCACACATACCTGTCAATTATCTTAAGCTCAGTAAGGTTGGTATTATCTATAAAGAAATAGAGGTTATGGAAGTTAATTTGATCAAACTCACAGATAGGAATGATAGGATTTAAGTTTGAGCCTTGTTCCAGGATATCATGTCTTGAATCATTCACTCACCTATAAAAGCAATAGCCAAAAGTTTCAACAGTGTCCCTATGACACTCAACTGGCTTAAATCCTTGACCTGGATGTGAAGGCCTTTAAGAGTCCTGCCTCTTGTGATGGTTAATTTGATGTGCCAACTTGACTGGGCTAAGAGATGCCCAGGGAGCTGGTAAAACGTTATTTCTGAGTATCTCTGTGAAGGTTTTTCCAGAAAAAATTAACATTTCACTTGGTGGACTGAGAAAGCAGATGTTCCTCCCCTGTGTGGGTGGGTATCACCCAGTCCATTGTGGACCCAAATAGAACAAAAAGGCAGAGGAAGAGTGAATTTACTCTCCTTTCTTGACCTGAGACATCTGTCTTTTCCATCATCTTGAGCTCTCACACTGAGTCACACCATCAGCCTCTCTCTTTGGACTCAAAACAAGTTATAGCACCAGCTTTCCCGGTTCAACAGCTAGAAGACAGCAGACTGGACTCTACCACTTTCTTGATTCATTCTTGAGAAGCAGCTCCTCATCCATTCAAGTCTGATCATGAGATGGCAGCACTACAGTCCCGTCCTCGCCCCACTTCTAACTCCAGTTCTCTTGCTGTTTCCACCGCCTCTGTGGAGATTGTCTCCACTGACACCCTGAACCCCTCCATGTCCTCTGGGAGGGTGGGAACCAACCTCTTCCAAACTCCTGTGAGTGTGGATATTTTAACCTCTTCCAACTGTTTGTAATGGCATCCCATTTCCAGGAAGGATTCAATTGACTTTGCCCAGACCTATGAGAGGAATCTATGGCACCTATATAGCCTTATGAAATAGATTTTATTATTTTTGTTATTTTATTATGAAATGCAAGATGGATATTGTATCAGCAGGCATGAAGACAACATTCATCTCACCATACATTTCCATCAGAGCTCTTGGGTGACCAGGTGCATTGTTAATGAGTAATAGTGTTTTGAAAGAAATCTTTTTCTGGGAAGTAGATCTCAACAATGGGCTTAAAATATTAAGTAAACCGTGTTGTAAGCAGATGTGCTGTCATCCAGGCTTCATGATTCCATTTATAGAGCACAGACGGACTTGATTGAGCAGAATTGTTATGGGCCCTAGGGTTTTGGGAATGGTGGATGAGTTTGGCTTCAACTCAAAGTTACCAGCTACATTCGTTCTTAATGAGACCGGTGGCCTGTCCTTTGAAGCTTGAAGCCAGGCATCGACTTCTCCTGTGTATGCATGAGGGTCCTCAATGGCGTCTTCTTCCAGTAGAAGGTTGTCTTGTCTACACTAGAAACCTGCTGTGGAGTGTAGCCGCCTTCACTGCCCTCGATGCTGGACTTTCTGGAGAACTCGCTGCAGCTTCTCCACCAGCCCTTGCTGCTTCACCTTGTTTTCTCTGTTACGGAGCTGGCTTCTTTCCTTCAACCTCATGGGCCAACCTCTGCCAGCTTCAGACTCCTTCTGCAGCTTCCTCCCCTCTCTCAGCCCTTACAGAATTGAGAGTTGGGGGCTTGCTCTGGATTAGGCTCTGGCTTAAGGGAATGTTGCGGCTGGTTTGAACTTTTAGCGAGACAGCTCAAAGTTTCTATCAACAATAAAGGTATTTCACTTTCTTATCGATCATGTGTTCCCTGGAGTAGCAGTTTTGATTTCCTTCAAGAACTTTTCCTTTGCATTCACAGCTTGACTTACTCCTTGGCACAAGAGGCCTCATTTTCAGCCTGCCATGGCTTTTGACTTGCCTTCCTCACTAAGCTTAATTATTTCTAGCTCTTGATCTAAAGTGAGAGATGTGTAACTCTTCCTTTAATTTGAACACTTAGAGGCCAGTGTAGGGTTATTAATTGGTCTAATTTCAATATTGTTGTGTCTCGGGCCATAGGGAGGCCCAAGGAGAGGGAACAAGATGGAGGAAGGGCCAGTTAGTAGAGCAGTTAGAACTTACGGATTAAGTTTGCTAACATCTATGAGCATGGTTCTTGGCACCTCCAAATGAATGACAATAGTAACAACAATCACTAATGACAGATCACCCCAACAGATACAATAATGAAAAGGTCGGAGACAATGCAAGAATTACAAAAATGCGGCCCACAGACACAAAATGAGCAAATGCTATTGGTGCCAATAGACTTGCTTGACACCAGGTTGCCACAAACCTTCAGTGTATAAAAAACACAGTATCTGCAAAACAATAAAGCAGAGTGCACTAAAATGAGATGTGCCTGTATGTCCTGTTGGTCCTCTGTCCTGGGAGAACATTAACACTCACAGATTTTTCGTACCAGAGAGGCTCTAGAGGAACAAAATTTTAGAGATGAGTTTTCTGAATTGGTTCTTGGGTTTTGGGAATTGGCATTTTAATCTGATTAGGTTTAAAGATGCTAATGAATCTATTTCCAGTAGTGAAGAGAGCACTGATAGTCCATGGTATGAACCACCTATAGAAAGATACGAAATATCTACATCAGATTTCCTGATTAACCAATTATAAGAAGTAAGACAGGGGCGCCTGGGTGGCTCAGTCGGTTAAAGCCTCTGCCTTCGGCTCAGGTCATGATCTCAGGGTCCTGGGAGGAAGTCCCACATCAGGTTCTCTGCTCAGTGGGGAGCCTGCTTCCCCCTCTCTCTCTGCCTGCCTCTGTGCCTACTTGTGATCTCTCTCTGTCAAATAAATAAATAAAATCTTTTTTAAAAAAAGAAGTAAGACATTAAATGACTCTGTAGATGATACTTTAGAACATGTTTGGAAAACTTGGTTGATTCTAATGTCACTGAACAAAGTGCTGAAAGAAAAGGATGAGCTCCTTAGTCCCTACTATACTCCCACATGAATGCCTTCTAATAATTTTCTGATCAACATTCCCTTTCCTGTTATGTTTTATATCTCTTCTCTAATCCCTTCTCTAACTGCTACAGACACTCAGATCTTTCTTAAATAGAATTTGAAGATCTTAAAATTATAAGACTTAGTGAGCATTGCCCTTGACATTACATAGGATGGAAATGAGACTCTGTGGGGAAGAGACTTGCCTGGGGGTACAATGGCAGAGCTAGGAAGAGGGCCCGCTGCTTCTGGCCCTTGGGTCGGTGCTCCTTCCATACACAGGACTGCCTGTCTTCATTTGTCAAGAAAACAAAAACGTCTTGCTCTGAGTAAGGAGTTTTATGGAGTGATGAAGATATTTTAACTGGATTAAGGTGGGAGTTGCACAGCTGTATAAATTTATTAAAAATCACTGCACGCTTGACATGGTTGAATTTTAGAGTATGTACATTATGCCTCAGTAGAGCTGGCAAACAAGGAAGTCTTGTCCTCAGGGAATGGGTTTGGTGGGAAGCAGGCTGTAGCGCACAACAGAGGGCAGTACATAGCAGTCATTGCCTATTGCTGTTTCCTCCTCCAGCTGGGGTCCACAGCTCTCTTTTAGTATCAGCCTTCCTGCTTGCTGCTGCCAAAAGGTAAGCTTCTCAAGGGCAGGGACTTTTTATACCCTGTTCCCTTCTATATCTGTAGCTCCTAGAATAATCCTAAAGCAATCTCTGGGCCATGGTAGGCCTGTCAAATGTTTGCCAAATGGATGAATGAATGAGAAACTCGCAAACCTCTGTTTTTTACTACGTACTCTGTCTACTACATAGAATTTGGCTTCTTCCTCCAGGGAGGGTTTGACAACCAGCCCAAAGTCAACAGATACTTAGGGGTTTGGGGGCAGAGCGGGGATCAGCCAGGCTCCAAGGTCTGTGCACTTAATCACCCCCTGTGCTGGCTTCCATAGCACTGAATAAATGTTAGCTGCTCTTATCACCAACTCTGCAAATAGCTAGTTTCCCTACATCCCAAGACATAGCCAAATTCGCTTGTATTTCTTAAGAGAGGGGTGTATAGATTTTTTCCTAAAGAGTAAGAAGGGTTTGGGGATCAGAAAGGTGACTGCAGATCGCTAGCTGACTGCTAGTGGGCTGTCACCTAACTGCGCCGAGTTGCTCGCTTCACTAAATGCAGACAATGTCACCATCCCTGCGGGGTTACTGAGATTTTAATGAACCAATGCCCGTGATGTACCCAGCATCCTACCTGGTACCTCGTATGCACTAGACACTCAGCTAATGTCAAATGGCGGAAAGAAAAGAAATGGGGAAAAGCAGTGAAGTGGGAAAAGCATCAAAAGAAAGGACAGTGAGAGGCAAGCATGAATGAGAGAAAGGTAGGAAGAACAGGCAGGAGGAAGCGCTCAAGACATTTACATAAATGTAAAACACACAATTTTTAAGGACAAGAACAACACGCACTAAATACTCTGAATGGACGCCTGGGGAGTGGGACAAGAGTGGGCGAAAGGGAAACGGTTCAAGAAGGGGACCCGTGTGAGCTGTGGCTGCCATATAAGTGACGTCCAGACACCCATGGCCCTGCAGACTGCACTCCATGTACACCTCCCTCGTGCTCACACATGGACACAGAAGGAGGAAAGAAAGGCCACCTTCTCTGCGCACTCAACTTTTGTTCCCAATCTCCCTGATGTTTTTGTTCCCCTATCTACCAACTGCTCCAGAAATCGACCTCCTGCTGGATCCATTGAGCCTAAAATCCTCAACAAATTCCCTTCGGTCCTCACCTGCCACAACGATTTAGCCACCAGACCTCCCTCCCCCTCCACGCATGCCAAGATTGCTTGCCAAGGACTTGTTTCTTGACAATCTGTCCAGTGTCGGCTATTTCTAAAGAATACGTCATTAGATAAAGACTTCAGGATTGATACCTTCCTACAGAACCACCTCGTAGAAAAGCATACTGTTGGATCCATTAAGAACAGAGAGCAGAAAAGTTAACACATCTGTCAAGCTCTGGAAAATTAAACTGACGAACAGATCCGGATAAGTAAGATCCCACTTGGTAGGCACATGTGACTAACTGAGCTTGTAAAATGTGGTGGGCCCAAGTTGATATGTGTTGTAAATGTAAAATTTACATTTTTATTTGAAAGACTTCATACAAAAAATATGTTAACTATCACATTCATAATTTCTATATCAATTACTTGTTAAAATATAATATTTTAGAGGTATTGGGTTAAATAAAATATGTCATTAAAATTAATTTCATCTCTTTTTACTTTTTAAAATGTGGCTCCTAGAAAATTTTTAAATTACACATATGGTTTGCATTATATATATAGAAGAGTATTTAGAAATTATTTTTAAAGATTTATCTTTATTTTAGAGAGAAAGAGAGAGAGTGTGTGAACAGGTGAAAGAGCAGAGAAAGAGGGAGAGGAAGAGAATCTTTTTTTTCCCCCTAATATTTTTATTTGACAGAGAGAAACAGAGCCAGAGAAGGAACACAAGCAGGGGGAGTGAGAGAGGGAGAAGCAGGCCTCCCGCCGAGCAGGGAGCCCGATGCGGGACTAGATCCCGGGTCTCCAGGATCATGACCCAAGCTGAAGGCAGACGCTTAATGACTGAGCCACCCAGGTGCCCCAGGAAGAGAATCTTAAGCAGACTCCTCTCTGAGTGCAGACCCCGACCTGGGGCTCCACAAAGAGCTCAATGCAGGGCTTACCTCAGGGCTTGATCTCGCTACCTTGAGATTATGATCTAAGCCAAAATCAAGAGTCAGATACTTAACAAATGAGCCATTCAGGCTCTATAGAAGAGTATAATAGAAGAGTATTAAATCTGGACTTCCTCACAACTATTTCCCATTCATGACTTTACCACAGGAGCACCCTCTGATAATAACATCAGATGATTTGGTGACTTAAATAGCAACTTCTCACTCAATTTCACACCCATGTGTGCTATTCAATTTGTCTCCAACTTCATTTCCTTTACAGTATTCTGTTTGCTTTCAGATGGTTATGAGTCTAGAATTTCTCATATATTTTACATGATCCTTTTAGCCATGTTTATTAATTTAATTTTCATATTTTTTGGAACCATGTCAAAACAAAAATTTAAGATGAGTTGAAGGAAGATGGCTGTTAATGCAGCTAAGAAATGCTTTTCTCTCTTCTTGCTGAAGTGTCGGTTTTTTGTGGTGGTCACTCCTGATTTAGTTCTTCAACCTATACCAAGTCAACACTAGAGAATGGTGGGCCAAGCTAAAGACACCATAAGAAAAGAAAACTAGAGAGCAAAATGCCTTATGAACATTGATGCAAAAATTTCCAGCAAAATAATAATAAACTGAGTTCAACAGCACATTAAAAAGATTATAGTCCATGACCAAGTTGGATTTATTCTTGGAATGCAAAGATGGCTAAACATACAAAAATCAATCAATGTAATACATCACGTTAGCAAAAAGGGAAGAAAACCACATGATCATCTCCATTGACCCAGAAAATTCACTGGACAAAATTCAATGCCCTTTCATGATAAAAACCCTGAACAAACTAGGAATAGAAGGAAATTTCCTCATTATGGTAAAGGCCATATATGAAAAACCCATAGCTAACACCATACTCAATGGTGAAAGTTGGAAACCTTTTCTCCTAGGATCAAGAACAATACACGGATGCCTGTTTTCACGAACATTTCTATTGAACATAGTACTGGAAGTTCTTACCAGAGCAATTAGGCAAGAAAAGAAACAAAATGTATCCAAGAAAGAAGTAAAATTATCTCTGTTCACACATGATCGTCCATGTATAAAACCCTAAAGATTCTGCACACACAAAAAATGATTAGAGCTAATAAATGAATGTGGCAAAGTTGTAAGATGTAAAATCAACAGACAAAAATCAGTTGGATTTCTATATTCTAGCAATGAATAGCCTCAAAAGGAAATTAAGAAGGCTATTCCATTTAGGATGCCTGTGTGGCTCAGTTGGTTAAGTTAAGTTAAGCCTTCAGTTCAGGTCATGATCTCAAGGTCCTGGGATGGAGCCACATCTGACTCCTTGCTCAGTGGGGAGTTTGCTTTTTCCTCTGCCATTCCCCCTGCTCATACTGTCTCTTTCTCTGTCAGATAAGTAAATCTTTTTTTTTTTAAAGATTTTATTTATTTATTTGACAGAGAGAAACACAGCCAAAGAGGGAACACAAGCAGAGGGACTGAGAGGGAGAAGCAGGCCTCCCGCTGAGCAGGAATCCCGATGTGGGACGCGATTCCGGGTCTCCAGGATCATGACCTGAGCCAAAAGCAGCCTTCCAACCAACTGAGCCACCCAGGTGCCCAATCTTTTTTTTTTTTTTTTTAAAGAAAACAATTCCATTCATAATAGCATCAAAAAGAACAAAATACTTAGGAATAAACTTAAACAAAGGAGGCAAAAGACTTGTACATTGAAAACTATAAATGTTGCTGAAAGAAATGAAAGAAAACTCAAATAAATGGAAAGACATCTCATGTTTATGGATCACAAGACTTACTACTGTTAATATGTCAATACTATCAAAAGCTATCTATAGGTCCAATAAAATGCCAATGAAATATCCCGTAGTCTTTTTTTGAAAACAGAAAAGCACATCCAAAAATTCACATGGAATTTCAAGGGATCCTAATAACTAAACAACCTTGAAAAAAGAATCAAGTTAGAGGACTCACACTCTGATTTCAAAAATTACTTCAACACTACGATAATCAAAACAGTGTTGTACTAGCATAAAGGCAAATATGTGGACTACTGGGATAAAATAGAGCCCAGGAACAAAGAAATAAACCCTCACATATATGGTCACTAGAATTTCAATGAAAGTGCCAAGACTGTTCAATGGGGGGAGGACGTTTTTTAACAAGCAATGCTGGGAAAACTGGGTATCCACATGCAAAAGAATGAAGTTGGACCTTTATATTACCTTATACAAAAAGTCACTCAAAATAGGTCAAAATGAAAAATATGCTAAATGAAATATACCGGACACACCAGGACATAGACCGCATGATTATAATTACATGAAGTAACTAGAATAGTCAAATTTATATAGAGAAAGTAAAGAATGGCTGTCAGCAGCACTGGGGAGTTATTAATAATGGGTATAGTTTCTGTCTGGGATGATTAAAGAGTTCTGTAAATGGACAGGGGTAATGATTCCACAACATTGTGAATGTACTTAATGCTACTGAACTGTACATTTATTTTATTTTTTTTTTTAAATATTTTATTTATTTATTTGACAGAGAAACACAGCCAGAGAGGGAACACAAGCAGGGGGAGTGAGAGAGGGAGAAGCAGGCTTCCGGCTGAGCAGAGAGCCCGATGTGGGGCTCGATCCTGGGTCTCCAGGATCATGACCTGAGCCGAAGGCAGTCGCTTAAGCAACTGAGCCACCCAGGCGCCCCTGAACTGTACATTTAAAAAAAACTGAAATGGTAAGCTCAGTGTTATGTATATTTTACCACAGTAATAATAGAAAAAGAAGAAATGGGGGACTTTTGAGTTCCCAAGGGCTAATGTAGCTACTTCTATTTGGCTTCTATAGAGAAGGATATACATGGAGAAAGAAATTTATTATAAGGAATAGGATCACATGATTATGGAGGCTGAGAAGTCCCATGATCTGCCATCTGCAAACTGGAGACCCAAGGAAAGCAAGAGATATAATTTAGTCTAAGTCCGAAGGCCTGAGAAACAGGGGGACTCAATGGTGTAAACTCTAGTCCTCGGGCTGAAGAGGACCAGTGTCCTAGCTAAATCACTCAAGCAGAAGAAGATATATTCTTTCTCCACATTTCATTCTACTCGGGCCCTCAATGGATGGGAAGATGCCCACCCTTATTGGGGAGGGCAACCGGCTTTACTGATTCTACCAGTTCAAATGGTAATCTCAGAAACACCATCGCAGAACACCCAGAATAGCGTTCAGCCAAATATCTGGGTATCCATGATCCTGTCCAGTTGACATATAAAACTAACCACCACAGGCCCGCCTCCATGTCAACTTAGCACCCATATACATCTCCTTAAACCATATTTAATCTCCAAATAAAGAAATAACTGGATCATAATTCTGCCTAACGTGATCTACTCTATAGCACACAAATGAAAAAGCACAAACCCCTTCCACAAAAAAGGAAGTAAAATCCTGAGTGATGTTTGCTCTTTTCCTTGATGTTCTGTAACTTAAATACTCTGATATAAAATTAACAATACTTAGATACTATGATATGGTCAATATATTATATGTTATATAATAAGGGAATAAGATAGGAAAGAAAAAGATATTTGTTTCATGTGTGTATATATACATACACAAATGTATTCATTAGCAAAATAAGAAGGAAATACTCATGACAGTTATAGTCCTCAATGTATAACTGGTCACATGGCCATTTCTGGTATACCTGCTACCCATTCTGTAGTCCCTTTGCTTTCAGCCAGCCCCTCAGCTGGTCATGGTTATTTACCTGGTGGAGTGACCCAAACCTATATTCCTAAAGGGTGTGTGCCATTAGTAATTGACTGGATTGGGTTGTTGTAGTTTTCCATTGACCTTAATCACAGGCCATAATATTAAGGGATGCTCACGAAGATCTCCTGTATTCTAGACGTACTCCTCCTTACCTCCACTGTGTAACAGTAGTCCAGTTTCCTCTTGGTGGCCAGGATCAATCACTCAGCCAGTTCAGTAGCTCCCTCCGTTCCCTGTTTATTCAGAGGCATGAAGAGCCCAAAGTGACTGGCTGGCAGTCTTAACCTTCAGCTCAGTGAAATCATTGGTGTGCCTCCTGGTGGAAGCATTCCTCCCTCTCAAACTAAGACTATTTAGACCAGGAACACCTGGGTGGTTCAATTGATTAAGAATCTGCCTTCTGTTCAGGTCGTGATCCTTGAGTCCCGCATCACGTTCCTTGCTCAGCAGGTTGCTTTCTTCCTTTCCCTCTGCCATTCCCCCTGCTTGTGTGCTCTCTCTCTCTCTCAAATAAATAAATAAAATATTATTTTAAGAAAAGACTAGGTAGACCAGCAGAGCATGATATCGTGGGATTAGAAGGCAAAAACTCTGCTAGTGGGTCACTAGGAGTAATAGTGAGTGATGCCACTCCCATTTCAGTCCCTTGATTCCTGGAATCATGAATGCTGGCTGTGGGAGAAAAAGCAAAATATATTGGATGGTGATTCAGAGCATATACAGTCTTCTGGAGAACCTTGTCCCAGCCCTGCAAGGTACTACTACCTTGCTGGCACTGCAAATGAATCCTCAAAGGGCCATTCCAGTGTTCTATCAAGCTAGCTATTTCAGAATCGTAGGCAACATGACAAGACCAGTGAGCATAAATGTTTCTGTTTATACAGATCAAGTAAGAATTTGGCAGGTTTCCTATCTATTTGACTTCTAGAAACACTAGTATCAACTAGCCCATGCTATAGGTCTTTATGAGTCAGACTACTCTGATTGCTGTTTTGAGTCTGCTGTCCATTACAGTAACCACACTCACCTTGCCTTTAGTGGTTCAGTGCAGCCACTTGACCCCTGCCATCCCTAGATCCATAACTTCCAGTAGAACTTCCATGTATTCATCAGCGTAACTGTAAAGATCAACAGGGAGGGGCACCTGGGTGGCTCAGTTGGTTAAGCGACTGCCTTCGGCTCAGGTCATGATCCGAAGACCCGGGATCGAGTCCCACATTGGGCTCCCTGCTCGGCGGGGAAGCCTGCGTCTCCCTCTCTCACTCCCCCTGCTTGTGTTCCCTCTCTGGCTGTGTTTCTCTCTGTCAAATAAATAAAATCTTAAAAAAAAAAAAAAAAGATCAACAGGGAGTACTAATTAAGTCCCTCTTGGCCCTCAGTTGCAGCAAAACTAAGAGAATTTTATAGATTTAAATTTAAATGTGACTGGGGAAATAAAGATCTTAAACCAATGAAGTACACACCAAATACCAATGAGGTTTCGGTGATGATGGGACAGCTAACACCAGCTACAGTTCATTCCCATAGACAGAGAATCCCTCTCTCAGTGAAGAAATATTGACAGCATATCTTAAACTACAGAGTCAAAAAGAAGGGGCTTGGAACATATGTTGTGGTGATCTTAGGAAGATGTTACCTCCAGGGGAAAGAAAGAATTTTGAAAGGTGGAGATATTGGGAAAGAAGAAGGCAACTAAAGATAGCCTTCTACTGAGAAAAGATAATATAAATAAATCAGAGGACAACAAAGGCACATATATTCAAGAAACTATACTTCACTATAGCAACAGCAGAGGAAGTTCTTGAACTAGGAAACCTAGTAAGGCATGCCAGTTCTTCCACTCTTCTTCACTGGGCCACCTGCTGCGACTGTTCCAAGAAAATTCCACACAAATACTTATGAAAACAAAAACCAAACAAATATGTGAAGTTATTATAAAAGGAAAACAAAGATTAGAATTAAAACTTTTCAGTAGATGAAACCCCAAAGAGAAAGGCTACAAGTAAAGGCAAACTGTAGTAATACTAAAACGTGCATTAAGATATAATTAAAAGAGGCGCCTGGGTGGCTCAGTGGGTTAAAGCCTCTGCCTTCAGCTCAGGTCCTGATCTCAGGGTCCTGGGATCGAGGCCCATGTCCGGCTCTCTGCTCCGCAGGGAGCCTGCTTCCTCCTCTCTCTCTGCCCACCTCTCTGCCTTGTGATCTCTCTCTCTGTGTCAAATAAATAAATAAAATCTAAAAAAAAAAGATATAATTAAAAGAAGTGCTGATAAGATAAATGATTACTAAACACAGACTCAAAATCTCAGAATGGAAATGGACAAAAAAGATGTGAGACAAGAATTAATGAACTTGAAAAAGAAACTGAAGCAAAAGAAAACAATTCCAGAAACAAAGATTAAATTTTAAGTTTCCAAAAGAATATGAATAACTATATACAATAAGCAGCAAGGAGGAAATAAAAAATGTAATAAATTAAACAGAAATTAACAAAAATGGTAAAAAGAGAAACTGATACAGAAAAGTAAAAAGATCCAGCACTTAGGAAATTTGAACCTCTAAAGAAGCAAAATAAAACAATAAAACTAATATTTAAAAGATGATTCAAGGAAACTTTGCGAGATAGAAGACCTGGATCTTTATGTTGAGCTGGGCCCTAGTGTACCCGGAAAAACTGAACTAGAGGAGGTAACTACAAGACATAAGTTTATAAAATGACTTGACTTTAAAAGGAAAAAAAAAATGCACTGGACCTCCAGGGAAAGGACCAAGTCACTTATAAAGAGAAGAAATCTGGCTGGCATCAGACTTCTCAACAATAATAAAGTAAGCAACATTTTCAAGAAACTCCAGGAAAGAAAGTGAGCAAAGGATTTTATATCCATCCATGCTACCATTAAAGAATAAAATCTATAGAAAATATTTGAAACACACAAAAATGACAGAAAGATTACACCTGCAAACCCTTTTGAAGAATCTTCTAGCGGATAAGCTTCACTGGGGAAACTTGGGCAAAAGACTGGTGTTGAGTATCTAAGATATTTAGTGAAAAATTCTAGAGCACAACAAAACTGAGGATAAGGGTGGAAGGATGGTTTGGTAATGTAATATGCTCTGACAAAGTGGAAATAAAACACAGCTGAACAAGGTTGGAGAAGTGAGAAAGGGAAGAGTAGAATCAGTTCATTGACACATAAGTAACAAATGAGAGCCAACAATTATTACATATAGAGGATAGTCAAATATCAGAAACCTAAGTAAGGTAAAAAGTGAACTAGAGGTATCATATAAAGTATCACTAAAAAGGCAACCACTTGAATACAAGTCCAAATATGTAATTACTAAATGTTTAAAACTATATTTCAAATTTAAAAAGACTACATAGTAAAAAGATACAGTAAATATAGAAAGTTGCAGTAAATGTACACATGATAAAAGTAAGAAATTATGGCAATGACTCATCAAAGATGAGTCTATGTTAATATAAATATATAAATACATTGAAACTTTGAAGATAAAAAGGATTGTTTACATAGGCTCAAAATATTTTCCATAAAATACTTATATAATTATTTTTAAAGAGATAAAGTAATTCTACACTGAAGAAACTGGGGGCATACCACTTTTTTTTTTTCTAAAGATTTTATTTATTTGACAGAGAGAAACACAGCCAGAGAGGGAACACAAGCAGAGGGAATGAGAGAGGGAGAAGCAGGCTTCCCGCCCAGCAGGGAGCCCGATGTGGGACTCGATCCCGGGTCTCCGAGATCATGACCTGAGCTGAAGGCAGTCGCCTAACCAACTGAGCCACCCAGGTGCCCCGACATACCACTCTTTTAAATTGTTTCTTTTGAGAGAGAGTGAGTGGGGGAGCAAAGAGAGCAAGAGGGGGAGGGAAAATGGGGAGGGAGAGAGAATCTGAAGCAGACTCCATACCCAGAATGGAGCCCAGTGAGAGGTTCGATCTCACGACTCTGAGATTTATGACCCAAGCCAAAACTAAGAGTCAAAGGCTTAATCAATTGAGCCATCCAGGTGCCCTGGGACATACCACTTTAATCAAGGGATCATAATGAATATGACTAGTGTAAGAATAAACTGATTTCACTTGATAGTACAAAATAGCTCATGAAATTCAAGGAAACACTGAAGAACTGAACTGATTGAAGAAGCTAAAGAGACTGGAGAATCAAATTGAACATGTGGATTCAACAGGTGGATTGTCTTTTCAAATAAATATAACTTAGGGGACAGCTGGCAAATTTGAATGGGGGTCTGAGGATTACAGAGTGGTTATGTTAGTTTTCTGGCTTTGATGGATGCATTGTGCTTATATGAAAATGTCTTTGTAGGGAAAATACATTAAGTACCCAAAGGAGATAGGACAACATGTCGACATCTGACTATCATAGGGGTTCAAACGTTCCTTCTGTACTTGCAAATCTTCTGAATAGTTGAAATTGTCTCAAAATAAATAAAAACATAATAAGAAAACCCTGAGAAAGAAGTGACAAGGCAGGGTTAGCTTTACCATATAGCCTTGATAATACAGCTGTATGGCTCTGGTACATGAATAGACACATCAGTGCTAAGGAAGAGAATCCAGAAGTACATATACATGATGTCTCAAATCACTGACAAGATGAATTGCTAATAAATGACTGAAACAACCAGATAACCATTTGGGGAAAGATAAATTTGGATCCATATTTGTTTTTATAAACCAGAACAAACTCCAAATCAATCAGAATCAAATGGGGGGTGAGGGGAAGACTAAGTTAAGAACTAAAAAAAGAACATGGGTGAATTCTTTTATGGCCTAGAATTAGAAAGTCTAACTGTAACTCAAAACAAGAAGCAATGTAAGATTAATAGAATTCCACCTCCAAAATGTAAAACTCTCTTTCATGGCAAAAAGCACCAGAAGCAAATGACAAACAAGGAGGATATATCTGGCACATGCTAACATAGAGAGCTAGTCTCTTTAAAATATAAAAAGCTCCTAAGACAAAATAGAACTTGTTCAGAAAAAAACGGGCAAAAGACATGAACATACAATTCATAGAGAAGTGCAATGGCCTTAAATATATGAAAAAGAAAAAAAATATTGATGCCTTACCATCAACCTAGAGTATTTTTACCATGCCTTCCTATCTATCTACACACACACACACACACACACACACACACACACTTTGGGTAAAATGGCATATCTGAAACCTGTTTTAATATATGCTAACAACCAAAAATGATAGAGTATCAATCAAAGGTGATTAGCAAACTGCCATTAATAATTGATTCTAGAGAGATACATGAAAGTTCATTATACTATTCTTATTTTTGAACTTTTGGACATTTGCATAATAAAACATTAAAAAAAGGAAAGACTTGAATTAGTTTAATAAAATCTGTACAATGAAGTATTATGCAGCCTAAGCAGTAAGGAAGCTCTATTTGTAATGACATGAAGTAATCTCTAAGACTCAGTTAAGTAAAAAAAAAAAGCGAGATACAGAATAGTGTATAGTATTCTTTGTTCAAGAAAAAGGGAATAAATATGTAGATGTATACACATAACAATGCACATATATTTACAAAAAGAACAGTGGAAGGGCGACAGAAATCCATGAAGTGGGTGACCTATGGCGGGGAGTCTGGAAGAGCGACGAAAACCCAAGGTGGAATGGAAGGCAGCAAGTGCAAGACTTCTGCGTATGCCTTTTAATACAAGTTTGAATTTTTGAACTATGTTTTACCTATTTAAAGATCCACTAAATCAGAAAGAAAATGAACAAATTCTAATTTTTTTAAGATTTTATTTATTTGACAGACAGAGAGATCACAAGTAGGCAGAGAGGCAGGCAGAGAGAGAGGAGGAAGCAGGCTCCCTGCTGAGCAGAGAGCCCGATGTGGGCCTCGATCCCAGGACCCTGAGACCATGACCTGAGCCGAAGGCAGAGGCTTAACCCACTGAGCCACCCAGGCACCCAACAAATCCTAAATCTGAAAACAAAATATCTCAGTTGTATTTCAAATTAGTAGAGGCATACCTTGTTTTATTGCACTTCATAGATACTTTTTTTTTTTTTTTTACATCAAGTATGTCTATTGGGGCCATTTATCCAACAGCATTTTTTCACTTCATAGCTCTGTGTTGCATTCTCAAAATTCTTGCAATGTTTCAAACTTTATGATTATTATATTTGTTACAGTGAGTTGTGGTCAGTGTTTAGGACTGGCTGAAAGCTCAGATGAGCATTTTTTAGCAAAAAAGTATTAAGGTGGGGCGCCTGGGTGGCTCAGTTGGTTAAGCGACTGCCTTCGGCTCAGGGCATGATCCCGGAGATCCGGGATCGAGCCCCACATCGGGCTCCCTGCTCGGCGGGAGGCCTGCTTCTCTCTCTCTCACTCCCCCTGCTTGTGTTCCCTCTCTGGCTGTGTTTCTCGCTGTCAAATAAATAAAATCTTTAAAAAAAAAAGTATTAAGGTATGTACATTTTTGGGGGCATAATTCTGTTGCACACTTAATAGGCTATAGTATAGTATAAAAATAACTTTTATATGCACTGGAAGCCAAAACATTCATTTGACTCACTGTATTGTGATATTCACTCTATTGTAGTGAATTGTAGTCTGGAATCAAACCCCAGTATCTCTGAGGTATGCTTGAAATGCATACAGAGAATTATTTCTAGTGACTTCTGAATACAGTATTTTGTACATCTTTGGTAGGATATATATTAGGATAAAAAGAACTGCAAGGAAATCAAATTTTACTCAGTATTCCTATTATTAGTAGTACTACTTATAATTTTGAAACTATTTTTGAATATTGTAGCATAAAGCAAAAAATGTCAGTTTACACATGCTATTAGAAACTAATATTTTTATTTTTTATGTATTTTTTTTAGAGGGGGAGGAGAGGCAGAGGGAGAGGGGAAGAGACTCTTAAGCTGCACACAGCCCAATGTGGGGCTCGATCTCACAAACCTGGGATCATGACCTGAAGTGAACTGAAGAGTTGGACACCAAACCAACTGAGTCATACAGTCACCCAGAGAAATTAAGATTTTTAGAAGAGAAATAGAGATACACATCAAAGAAGAAAATTCTGTAGTAATAATAACTTGAATTAATATTGTTTAAACACATTTAAGAATACATTTTCTAGCTCTGTCCATTGAAAGGGTCTGGAAGCAATAATGCTCCAGTAGCTATGAGCACATCTAATGTCCAGAGTTTGGTTTTAAAAGATTCCTTCAAGAAATGGCTGATTCCAAAACTGAAGTAAAGAAAGTACCAGATGAGCCTGGGACACCTACCTACTCATGTCAGAAACCAAAAATGTGCTCAAA
This sequence comes from Spilogale gracilis, assembly GCA_004023965.1. Classification (NCBI taxonomy): domain Eukaryota; kingdom Metazoa; phylum Chordata; class Mammalia; order Carnivora; family Mephitidae; genus Spilogale; species Spilogale gracilis. Next base: position 42,015 of record PITA01010541.1, read on the forward strand.
GATAACTGTACACAAAAAGGATATGAAAGTCCTTGGAGCTCTTCTGGACAGAGAACGGTTTGAGCAGAAAGAGCATTTACTACAACTGATTATAAAAAAACACATCCCTACAGAAAGAGAGAAAACTAGTGTTTGGAGGTGACCATTGCAACTCTTTATTCTGAAAACGAGTAACTAAAGGGGAAGATTTAAGCTTTTATCATGCCCTTTTTCAGAGGAATTTTCCGATTTGATGAATGAAAGCACTTCTTTTAAGAATACTATTAAATAAAGGTAAAATGAAAGACAAATTAGAAAAGAGCCATAATGAAATAACTGATTCAGGCAAATATTATCAATGGGATTTTGATGTCAAAATAACACCTGGCAGAGCATTCGCTGAGTGCAAAGAGGGGGAAAAAATGGACCTTTATAAGGAGAGATCAACCAAGTGATCCAACTCATTGTCAAAATAGTGGAACAGCCTGGTATTATACCCTCCTAATTCAATATGAAGTGCAAATCATCTTTCCAAAATGCTTGCTCTGGAATCTCATGTAATGCCTACTTTACAGGAGGTACAGGAGATAGGAAAACAGGTCAAACTACATCATGAGGAAACAACTGAGCAAATGCAGGAAGTGGGAGGATACTCTAAAGCTGGTCTGGTTCAAGACATCAGCGCAAAGGAAGGCGAAGGGACTGTTCAAGATGCGACTACAGAGCTATGAGCAGATGCCATGCGTGAACTTTAACTGGATAGGAGAGCAAAAATAAGGAAAAGGCCATCTGGAGTCAATGAAAGACTGGATTATAGATGAAATCAGAGGATTACTAACTTCTTAGATGTGCTAATGGTTTCATCATTCAGGATGAACTAGGTTATGCTACAGTCACGAAGAGTCCAAACTCTCAGTGGCCTAAAACAGAGGTTTATTTCTCACCCCTGTTGTGTAGCAGTTTTGTAAGTTTGATGCCCTCAAGCTACTGCTCTTCGTACAGGAGTAACTGTGCATTTCCTTTAAGAACAAGAGGGATGCTTACTGATTGGGGTAGGTGGTTCAGAGTGTCATTCTTCTATCATTCTGCATCAGAATCTCCAAAATACTGTTAAATGAAAATGCTTCTGGAAGTTGCTTTCAGTTATACATTTCACTGTTTCACAAAAGTTGCTGTGCAAAGGGTTATTTTACTTGCTTGGGAATAACTAAAGTAGCACTGATGGGTTTACACAAATGGCAGAAATTAGCGTTTTATTTTCTTAGAGAAGACAAGTACAGTAGAATATATGCTGTTCTTCAGATATTCAATGATTTTTAGATTACAGTTGGTCTTTTTCTAGAGCCAGATTTCTGAAGCTTATAGAATGTATTTTTAAAAATAGGTTCTGCATTTTAAGTAAAACATGTTAATGCCATTTGGACTACTGCATGAAAAAAGCCAACAAAATAGCTAAAATTTGGCCAATAAAAATGGATCGGTATCACTACTCTAAGTCTGCAACTGCTCTCAATAGTTTTGTAAATGAACAGAATTTCATCCAACTTACAGCATGCCAATCGAAAACTTTTCAGTACTCTCAAGCTGACCTGAAAAAAAAACCAAACCAGAAAGGGCTACTGGATGGTCGAACGCAGAACGCTGGCCGCACTGGACGCTGGTGAGGGGTGGAGCAACAGGAAGTCGCGTCCACTGCTCGCGGGAAGTGCTGCGACCACTCTGAGACAGTTTGGCACTTTCTTACAAAATTAAACGTGCTCTTACAGTATACAACCCAGTAATTACATTCCTTGGTATCTACCCAAGAGAGCTGAAAACTTCTTTCTGCGCAAAAACCTGCACATGGATGTTCAAAGCCAACTTACTCACAGTTGCTGTACCTTGGAAGCAAGCCAGGTGTCCTACAATAGGTGATGAAGCAACCATGGTACATCCAGACAATGGAACATTATTTAGCACTAGAAAAATGAGTGAGCGATCAGGACATGAAAAAACATAGAAGAACCTGAAATGCATTTATTAAGAGAAAGACTTCAATCTGAAAGGCCACACACTGTATGATCCCTACTATGTGACACTCTAGAAATGGTAAAACTATGGAGACAATAGAAAGATCAGTGGTTGCCAGGGGTTGGGGGATCGGGAGGGATTAATACGCAGAGCACAGTGGATTTTTTGGGCCATGAAAAATACCCTGTGTGATATTATAAAGGTCATTATACAGTTGTCCAAAACCCACAGAATATACAATACCAAGAATGAACCCTAAGGTAATATGGACTTGGGGTGATTATGATGTATCAATGCAGGTTCATCAGTGATAACGAATGTACTACTCTGGTGGGGTATATAAGAAATGTGTGGACCTTCCTCTCAATTTGGCTGTGAACCTAAAGCTTATTAAAAAAAAGTCTCTGGAGAAAAAGCAGGGGTGATTTCCTGCTACTACCCCCTGCCCTGCTATTCTACCCAGTAAAGAGAACTTAAAAAGAAAAAAAAAAAAAGGCTTCCCTCCGCGGGACCTTTATTTAGTTAGGATTCCCTGAGCTACTTCTGGCCCAGCGAACCTTTCAAAACACTCCCATATAAACCCTTTCTTGCAAAAGTCATTTTCATCATCATGTTTATCTCCCAATCTGCCTGCCTTCCACCAAAATTAAGTGACATTATCAACTATATCTGCTGAACCTTTTAGCCAGCTATGCCTATTTTAACCTTTTAGAAATTACTTTTATATATAAGTTATTACTTATCAACATTAACCTTTTGGAAAATGACTTGCTCAAACCTTAAAGTGTTATAATTATTATAATGTGCAGGTCCATTTGCCTAAGTGAGGAAAGAAAAAACCAACCACAACTTGATCCCATTTGTTTTTTTTCCAAAAGAAAAACATCCAAAGTAAAATATGAACATTTAATTACCTTTAAATAATATATAATAATTTACATGCTATACATTCCCAAACACACTGAACATAAATCTCGTAAGACATATACATAATCTGCTTTTTGCCAACATATAGCCTGTAGGTCACTTAAGATGTTAACTGATTTCTCAGTCTACATATGAACACATAAACACACATATATATGCCTGAAGTTGAAGATAATAAGCCAAAAAAACACTTGAATATAAGAAGTCTTCCATGGAAGACTCTACAACCATCATCAGTAACTGGAACCAAGTAAGAAGGCACAAACGTTTCCCTTTGTGGTCACAGAGACTGAGAGTCCTGTCCCAGTGCTTCAGTATGGAGATAGGCTTGGCTAAACCACAAACTATATTTTATAGTACATTTCTGTTACTGTTTAAAAAGGAGTATTTTTCTTATTACATAATGCATTACACAAAAGCATTGGAAAAATAAACAGGATTAGATATATTCTTATACAATAGAGCTTTTTTTCCATTTGAAAAAGATATTTATGCTCAAAACTAATATAATAGATGTAAGTACAGTAAGGAGAAGTATTAGGGATTCTATCCAGATTTCTTACTACCCCTGAATCATACCTCTTGCCAGTCATGTCACTTAAACCTTCAATTTTAAAGCCAGCTGGGTGATACCACCAATTGCATGTGAATTGGGCTGTTTTTTTTTTTTCTTTTTGTCTTTTAAAGGTATGTTACTAGCACACAGAACAGTTAATTAAACATGGCAAAATGAAACTTTTCCTAGCATTTAAGTTGTTTTTTCCAAAAATTAACTTTATACTAGGCTATCCTTAATTTTCCCTTTTTATTCCTATTTTAACAGAGAAGAAAAAAATGTTCCACATAGAAATGGCTGCTCTAAAATTCATGCAACCAAGCAAAATCTAAACTATTGATACTTCCCTTTTTTAACCCCCAAATTTGGGGGAAATGGAGTCTGTTCTAGGACGAACAACTCACTGAGAGATAAAACAGTATGTGTGTATGTATATATACACACACTCTTCATTGTTCTAAGAACAGTTTTAGAGCCTTAGGTTTTTAAAGTTACACAGTTATCCAAGGAATAACGCCAACCACAACCACAAAGTAAGAATCAAAAGAATGCAGTAATCCATACATAAAAGAGAGTCAAATATGTTTGTACATATTCAAGAAATCAATAATCTAAGTTGTAAATAATGTCATCAAATGTAGCACTGCACAAACTGTAATCCGAATAAACCCTTCAGTTTCATTAATTTTGAAGATGGACGTGGGAACAGCTGACCATGAACTTAACACTGCACGTGCACACCTGTTTCCACAGGAGTGGTGTAGCATGCAGCCCCAGCAGTGACGACCGCTGAGATTCTTCACAAGTAAAACAAGGCTGGCGAAAAGAAAAAAACCCAAAAACCAAAACCTGCTCTTGGCTATAAAACTTCAGAGTAAAGAATAAACTGAGATTTTAAGGCTTTCTTAGAGTATTTTTCATGGCACTTGGACATTAAACATCACTAATAAGCAAAATATGTAAATATCCGCAGTTACAGAGTTAAATAATCAAAAGTACATGCCATGTCACTTAATAAGTAAGGGAGAACTTTGCCGAGTTTTGTTTCCTGGCAATTAAATTATAAGTTAAGGAAGGTTATTCATGTTTGGCTGTAATTAACATACAGAAATGTCAATTCACTCATATACAGTACAAATTGTGTTTTGAATAAATCTGCCACCACCACTCATTTCTTAGAGAAATAAAGTCATTCCTGCAGGAAACGCAATTAAACCGGCTTATTTCTCTCACAAGAGCAGTTATTACCCTTTCTTCAACTACTGAACTCTAAGATCAGTATTCGACAAATTCCTTTTGGTCAGATCATTCTCACAACAATCCATTTCCTGTACTACAGTCAGTCCAGAAAATACGCTATGGATCTAACAAGTCATTCTGGCCACACCGTACTCCAAGCTGACCACACCAGGCTCCGACTTGGAGAACTCTTCCGCGTATTCACTGTAACGATTATCTGCTGGGTTGCTGCCCTCTATAGTTCGAAGAGCATGATTCACAGGCAACAGAGTTTGCTCCTTAAAACACAAGGAAGTTTTGAGGGTAGGTGATTCAGGATGAACTGAATGTAACAGTTCCTTGGTGACAATTCCATCTGTTTGCTTATTTTTACGTTGCTTAATTTTCTAGAACAAATCCAAATTTGAAAAAAATTACTAATTACACTACGTGTTCAACATAGGTTAGATGAAAGAAGAAACCATGATTTCTAAATGTTCTCTCTTTATGAATACAAAGTTAAATCTCTAAAAATTAATAAAATCTACTGCAGAAGAGTAAGACATGGTTGAGAATCCTAACTGTTTACAACTTTTACAGTGGAAAATGGTTATTACGCTTGACTGCAAAAGATCATTAAGTCGATATCTGAAAAAGGCACAGTTTACTTTGTAAGTATAAAAAGAAAATATTTTAAAAGAAATGTGTATGAGACTTCACCTTGAATCATAACTGTATAATATAACAAACACATGTGTATTTGCCTAAGAATTTTCTTACATGGTTTCCCTACAGTGATTTGCTAGGTGAATATAACCAGCTTTAGAACACAACAGAATTTTTAAATATTTTTAAACTTTTTTTTAAAAGATTTATTTAGATATTTTTTCAGAGAGAGAGCAGGAAAGCAGGGGAGGGGCAAAGGGAGAGAAAGAGAGAGAATCTCAAGTAGATTCCTCACTGAGAGAAGAGACCAACTCAGGGCTTGATCTTGAGATCATGATCTGAACCAAAACCGAGAAGGGTTGGATGCTCAACCAACTAAGCCGCCCAGGTGTCCCAATAGAATTTTTTTACAAACAGAATATAAGATTTTAAAAGTATTCTTTGGCTGAGTATCATGCTCTCCAGATCCTTGGACTGATCTCTGGCCACTCTGCTTATGTTTACCTATGTCTTGGATTTGCCTCGCTTTTTACACACCCTCCTATTGTTTCCTTAAGAAGTCATTAATTGGGGCGCCTGGGTGGCTCAGTTGGTTAAGCAACTGCCTTCGGCTCAGGTCATGATCCCGGAGACCTGGGATCAAATCCCGCATTGGGCTCCCTGCTTGACGGGAAGCCTGCTTCTCTCTCTCTCACTCCCCCTACTTGTGGTTCCCTCTCTCGCTGTGTTTCTCTCTGTCAAATAAATAAAATCTTTTAAAAAAGTCATTAATTACCTCCTTATCTGAGAGATGACTAAGGAACAGTCCTGCTTGCGAGGCAAACACAACAGTCCAAGTTATACAGCTGGGGTCTAGGATTTTTAAAGTATGTACTCACTTTTCCTGTTTGCTTATACGTGATGACAGAGAAAAGACTACAAGAAAGTTTTACAGTGGAGAGAGACTTCTTAAACAAGATAAAAAAAAAAAAGAAGGCATAAAACATAAAGACTGATCAATTTGACTGCATTAAAACTCAAAACACCTATACAAAACATACCATAAATGAAATGGAAAAGATGAGAACAGACTGAACAAAGCCACTTGTTCTAACAAAGAATTCTAACAAATTCTAATTCTAACAAAGAATTAATGTCTGATATGTAAAGAACTCTTACAGAGTAATAAGGAAAAGGCAAATATGCCAACAGAAAAATGAGTGGGGGGTTTGAATAGGCCAGAGAACAGGAAAAATGAAATGGCCTGCAAATATATGAAAAGTCATTCAACTTCTTTTGTTATCATGGAAATCCAAAACTGAAAACAAGTTAAATGTTCTGCAGTAGGTGAATGGATAGACTGTGACATAGGCATATAAGAGAATGTTATGCAGTAGTCATTAATAAAACACATGAATTAAAGCTACATGTATCAACATAGATAAATTTCAAAACAATGTTGAGTAAAATGAAACATGATAGTATAACCATCTTTATATAGTTTCAGAATATGCAGTTCCTTAAGCTGGGTGAACATGTGCATTCATGTTTCTGTGGCTCTTTTATACCTCATAAAATATATTCTTTTATACTTCTTTAATATAAAATTAAAATATTCCAAATCACACAAAATATTATAAATTGTATAAACTGTGGATAAAAACATATATAGTAGAAGTACAAAAATATGTACAGGAACAATGAACAACAAATTCAGCCCAAAGTAGACAGGGAGGGCTAAAGAGGAATATATTTCTTCAAATATATCATGTTTCATTTCTTTTTGTTTTTTTTCTAGATTTTATTTATTTATTTTACAGAGAGAGATCACGAGTAGGCAGAGAAAGAGAGGGAAGCTGAGCAGAGAGCCCAATGTGGGCCTTGATCCCAGGACCCTGAGATCATGACCTGAGCCAAAGGCAGAGGCTTAACCCTCTGAACCACCCAGGCACCTCATGTTTCATTTCTTGAAACAAAAACATGAAAGACCTGAAGCAAATAGGATAAATGTTAAAATCTCACAAAGCGAGTGGCAGATATCCCTGGTATTTATTATGTTCATATCTCTACTCTTCTATATACAGTTGACCCCTAAACAACACGGGTTGGAGGAACCAACCTTGTGTGCAATCAAAAATCCACATATAACTTTTGACAATTCCTCAAAAAATGTAACCACTAATAATCTACTGTTGCCTGGAAACCTTAGCCATAGCATAAACAGTCAACTGACACATATTTTGTAAGTTATATGTATTAATACTGTATTCTCACAATAAAGTAAGCTAAAAGAAAAAAATATTACTAAGAAAATCACAAGAGAAAATACATTTACAGTCTACTGTACTATATCGAAAAAAATCTACTTATAAGTGACACTGTGTAGTTCCAACCTATGTTGTTCAAGGGTCAACTGTACTTCAACTACTTCAGGTTAAAATTCAGGAAAAGCAATTCAAACTAACCTACTGAAAGTAGAGGACATCTGATTTTGAAAGTCATGTACTTATGAGGTTTCTATATATACTAATTTACACTGAGAACTTAAGTAAGAAAATACACTAATTTAATATTCCAAATATATTAGACACCAGAATACTTACAGATTCTAAGTCTTTCATATCTTTCTCTAACTGTTTATTTTGCTCATTCATATTCATAATTATATTAAACACCGACTGTCTAGGATGCAATGTTCGATCAAATTGATGGTACATGTTTCTCCAAAACCTTTATGACAAAAACAAAATACAACAATTCAATAATTATGTTTGAGAAAAATCAAGTATAAATACCTCAATGATGCCAACTTACTTAAAATGGAAAGATACTGTATTTGGCTCCAAAACTGCAAATTCTGGAGATTTGGAACTGTAGAGAGGATTTAAGTACTTCTTTTGGTCATCCAGGAGAAATGGCCACAGGGAGTAAGTCTTTTCCTTTAACCTTAATGTAATGAGAAAAACAAAGAACTTTCCCATATGCTAATATTTATTTTTATAAATCAGGCAATTGTTTCCCAAGCAGATTTAAGTTTTAATTTTTCCTTCTCTTCATAACCTAACCTCACCTTGTCTCTGAATTCTGTATTTTCCTTTTTCTCCTTTCACTTATAATCATGAAATAAAACCATGTCTCTCTGAACACAGGTCTACTATTTTCTCTCACAAAGATATATATTAAGAGATTCCTTTCAAAAACATGGTCTCTTTCAATCACCATGCACATGTATACAGAGTAAGACAGTGTATCACACTTTGGCCTCATTCTCTTAGCCCTATATTTGGGCTGTAGTAACATGTATTACAAAGTAGGGACAAATTTAAGTGTGAGTGAGTAGCAAAAAAGGGAATTAGGAAAAATCAGGATGTTATTTAACAGTAAAATATGCCAATCATATTGCAACTCTAAGAGTACATTAGGTGAAGTAAGTGGATAAAGGGTAGAATGGTTTAGACAGTGTATCTACCAAATAAACATAAATGTTTCAAAATTGAGGGTACAGGGGGAAAATGGAGAGTCTGCTCATTTTTCTATGACCCCTAAGATGACCAATAAGTTCTCAGAATAAGACTACTAGGAAACAAGTGCTTTTATCATCATCTTCCTTTGTAAGATGTTTGGCACTGAGAACAGTTTTTCCTAAAAGAGCTCTGTACTCTAAGAGTCACCTGCTCCTAATTATGATACACTAATGTGAATTATTATAGCACAAGGCTAACGTCTGAATGCTCTTTGATTTGTTCACTTGTCATACATCTTTAGAATCTTCCAAAGTGGTCTCAGTTCTGCCTTCAACTCCGTTGAAAGTGAGAGTATGTGGCTGTCTTCAAACTACTACCAGATTTAGCTTCTCTAATAAGTCACTTGGACATTTAAGAATCTATAACTGCTCTCTATTGACTGGTAAGAAATCTAAACTCAAAAACCCAACCTAAAAAAATTTATATGTAAGCACTTCTCACAGCCTTACCCCACATTTCCCTTGCGTCAAAATTTGGCCAGAAACTTCCACTCCCAAAGACTGGTTAGGAAAGAAGAGGTACAAGATCTAATTCAGGGACAGACACAATATAGCCAATATAGATCTATCTTCCCCAAAGAATTATTTGCTTAGAAATGTGAGGAAAGCTATAAGGCCTCATCTTACCATAAAACCAACAGTTTTTCAATTCTTTACCGAACTTTGAAGCTTAGTGACCAATACTTTCCAAGAAATGAAATAATGTTAAGATTTTTCTGTTTTAAATATATATTTAGAATAGAAAGGAGTAGAATGGTGGTTTCTAGGGTGTTGGATACGGTTTCTTGTTCTGGGTGCTGGTTACACAGATGGATGAATTTCATATTTACTGAGCTTCACGCTTTTATGCCATATGCACTTTTCTGTGTATGTGTGTTACATTTCAAAACAAAATTTTAAAATGTGTTTTTACTATTAACCTGAGGATATGAGGAATAGAGGGTACTTAGCTTCAGAAATACCAGACAATAAAATCTTTACAATAAAATTCAGTTCTATTACATACTGTCAAGATATTTTATTATATTCCGCTATGATTTAAAAGAGCCCATTTTTTTGCAGTCTTACTTGAGCTCTTCTCTTTCCTTCTGACAATTTCCAAGAAAGTTTCCAAATTGGCAAGAATGAATATGTTCATGGATCTGAAGAAGAAATGCTTCATTGAATTCAAAGGCTTGTGGGAACTGTTCAGTCAGATGCCATACACACTCCAAGAACTGAGTAAACACCGGTGAGACTTCCTTTGGGTCGCCATCCAAATGGCCACACCTACACCCCCAGAAAGTACAAGCTTTGAAAAATGTCTCTGAAAGAAGTCAATTATTCAGGCATTATCAAATTTAAACACACACACACACACACACACACACAGGAACCTAAAACACAGTATCTACTGTCATAAAAAAAAAAAAGCACAATGTTTTTATTAAAAACAATTTAAATCAATGAGTTTTTCAACCACAACTTTAAAGGGTCTATTACCTTCTAAGTACCACAATTCAGACAAAAAGGAAGATAATAAACTGCCACAAAATTAACAAAAGTTTGAGAATTGAAAGAATGACGGAAAAAAATTAAATCAGTTTTCATACAGAAAAATGACAGCAGTCTCATCTACATGAGTTCATGAAGAACAGAAATATTTTGGTACTCTGAAATGGTTTTACTAATTTTACAAAATATATAAACGTAAAACTATGACTCACCTCTCTGAAAACTTATGTCCAAAAGAGATCCAATCCTTTTCTATTAAAACCTTAATGAGAAAAAGCAAAACCCATTTTATAACTACTTTCAATTTCTTTTATTTAAAATGAACTAAATTCTATTAACAGCATTTACACTTTTAAATTATGGTTGCAAATAAAAAGAAACAAACTTTTGTTTAATTATAGGCAAAAGACAGCAAGAACCTGGATTAGAGGTTGGTTTTAACAAAGAGTAAAAATGACACGCAGAAGAGATACAGTAGTCCTGTAGCTTAAACCATTTCGGTTGTATTTATTACATCAAGCGCTAGTACATTTACATTTCTGTATGTCTAATGATGACATCTGCACAGAAAAAAAAGGCTACGAAAATGTAAATCAAAATGTTAACAGTGTTAGCTCTGGGTGGTAGACTGGAGTGTATGCTTTAAACCTTTTGGCTTACTTGTACATTACTTACACGGTACTTACTAAAAAAAGAATGATAAAAACACCAATAAAAAGTGTATATTCAAATTCAGATGGTGATATCTAACCTCTTGAATGGACTGTCTTTATCTGTTTTCTCTGTCACAACTCTTCTGAAATAATAGGCTTCTAATTTTTTTCAGTCTAATTTACACAACATATCTTCTTAGTATTTAATATATCTCATGATTTCCTTATATAATCACCAAGTACATTCTTTACAGTGTCAAAACTGCCACCTTTGGGGGGGAGCTAAGATGGCGGCAGAGGAGGAGGATCCTAGGCTGGTCCTGTCAGTTGAACACAAATAGATAATTATCAAATCATCCTAAATACCCCAGAAATTGGCCTGAAGACTAACAGAACTCCACAACTAAACGGAGAGAAGAAGCCTCATCGAAGAAGCACTGAGAGGCAACAGGATCCTTACTTTCAGCTGAGCACACTCTGGAACAGGGAAGCTAAATTCCTACTGGACAAAATGACAAGATGGAAAAATTCACTCCAAAATAAACTAGGGAGGTAGAGGGAGGCAGTACTCAGTGCCAGAGGCTTATTTAAAAAAAAAAAACAGCTACTTTTTGCTTCTCTTCGTTGTGTATCTTTTCAGAAAGCCATAATGATGGTCAAAGATGTAGTTTCTGGAGCCATGCTGCATGGGCTCAAATTCTAGCTTTGCCACTTCACACCTGTGCGACCTCAGGCAAGTGGTCTTCAGGCTAGAGCTTGATTTTACTGCAGGCTCTCTGCCGGTCCTCTACACACCCACATCTAAAACTTAACTCAGTATCTTTCTCACTGAACTTAGACTTCTGCTTCTCTCGGTAGAGAGCAAGAGAGCATCCATCCTAGCAACTGAGTCCAGAGATGGGAAATCATCCTGGAAGAGGGCTCCTCTCTTCTCCACATCCAAACCAGAAACGGTTCTTACTGATTCTACTCTCTCAACATGCCTAGAGGTTGAACCTATTGCCTCCTTTGGATGTGTGTGATATGGCCCTACTTCTGGCCCTCTTTTCCCTTCTGAGTTAGCCCACCAGTTTCTACAGGGGTCTCCCAGCCTCCATTTCTACTACCCTCCACCTTGAAGACACCAAGCCATCTTTTTACAAAGCAGATCCAAGCAAGTTACTGTTTCCTCTATTTAAAGTGCTTTAATGACTCTCACTACCCAAAGAGGTTAAAGGCCAAATTCCAGTTTCTCTTCCTGAGGTCTTCACCCCACTATATCCTACTATACCCAAGTGTCCCATTCTAGCATCCTGAACTCCAGCCATCACACATCACCTGCTTTCAACCTACGGAGCTATGTTTTGGTTTTCATTGTTCCTTTTGCCTGGGAAGCTCTCACACTGTCCCTAGGCATTTATTACATGATTTCATTTGAATGTCTAGCAAACAATTAAAGCCAAACATGGCAGGGAAAGTATTCCTCATCTTACACTCTCAAGGTAAGCTGCACATAATTTTATTAGTGGCACTTCCATTCAGCCTGTCCAAGACTCAGTATGTTAGTGCCACCAAATAATGCTGCTGAAGGGGATCTGGTGATGTTAGACCTTCCCCTGCTCTAAGATGGCACTGCATTTCACTATTCTAAACTAATGAAAACTTACTACCATCTCTTCGCTTCCTTTAGTTGCCATGAATTAAAATGTAAGTTTTGAAAACATAAATTAATCTGATCACGTGTTAAAAGATACACAAAAAAGAGGAGCCAGGGCTTTAGCTTGACGAAGCAGAAAATCTATTCAAATCTGATCTTCAGATATAAAACATACTTCCTAATGTATAATTACACTAAACAAATGAAGGCATTTTAAATGGAAAGTTTGCTCTAGAACATAATTTTTCTCATTTGTGCCTTGTTTTACATCATTTAAACATTTGTTGGATAAGTGAAGGAGAAAATACTGAATATTTCTACTACATTTTAGAAAAAAAAAAAGTTAAATTTAAGACTCGTTGTCAAAGAGATGGCACAAATGGCAATCAGTCTATCTCCAGGTTGTTCAACCACAGCACTATATACATTGTGGGCCGGTGAGGTCTTCGTCGCAGGGGCTATCGTCTGCAGTAGAATATTAGCAGCATCCTGGGCCTCTACCAGCTAAGTGCTAGCTGCACCCATTTCTTTGTAACACCAAAACTGTCTCCTAACATTGCCAAATATCTCTTGGGAGGACAAAATCATGCCAAATCACTCCTTACCATGAATCCTTTGACTGTCCTGTAGTAGGAATCCAATAAAAGAGCGCCAAGGGAACAAACCTGGGAAGTCCTATCCCAACCATCAGAACAATGTACCAACACACTCGCATTTTCAACCATTACTGCCTGAAAAGAAAGATCACATACTTAGATTGCAGCACAGTACTTCTTAGGTACGATTAAGTTCTACTGACTCACAAACTGCACTAGAAAGTTCCGCGTCACAAGGAAGGGCAAGGACTGCAACGGCAAGGCTGCCACAGCATGATTCCCAAAAAAGCAAGACAGAACACAGAGCAAAACACAAAACCAAAACTGCTGTTTCCCAGTGTCTGGCAATTTCTTTTTAAGTCCTTAGGTGAAGTGCTACAATAATCTTTTAAAGCTCATATTAAAATAAGCCTCACTAAAGAGGTAAAACATAAGAGTTATGTGACCGGAAAGGGTACAAGCACCCAAGAGAATAAATTCATTTCCTTCCGAACCGTCATAAATCCCCAAACAAAATATAAACAAAGAAGAGTTACTTTGGCTAAGAAGATTGCAGCATCCATAACAGCTTTGATATGGCGAAGCCATCCTGAGCTCTCCAAACCAGAGTAGAAATCACTGACAGAAAGACCTTTGGTACCATTGACTAAAAAAGGGAAAAAAACATCTCATTACAATGCAGCTAGAATCTCCACTTCTCCTATTCAAGCTCTGTCTGAGTGAGTGAATTGGGAGGAAGAGGACAAAATAAAAAATGAGACTCTATAAATGAAAAGATGCTATTAGAACCTCAATATTGGATTTTTGGGGTACATTTTGTTTTTTGTCATTCCTTGTGCTTAAAAAAAAGCTCTAATCTCTCTTAAAAAAAAAACTGGAGTACAAAGTGTGTAATTTAAAAGTCTGATATTTTAATTGTTAAAATTTCACACCACAACTGAAAAGATACCTTGATACTTAAATGGAGCATTATTTTTAACTAATCTTCACTATACACACTAAGCAAGAATATTTACCTAATACTAACCATTTTTTACAAAACCATCAGACCTGTCCTGTCCAATATAGTAGCCATTACCTGAATAGATGTGTGGGTAGTCCAAACTGAAATGTGGTTTAACGGTGTAAAATACATACTAGTCAATTTTTAAGACGTAAAGGAAAAAAAACCTAACATGTCATTACTAATTTTTTATACTGATTACATGTTAACATGTTTTTAATACATTATATGAGATATATTATTAATAATAATTTCAATTTTTGTTTGCTTTTTGGAATGGGAATATATGGAAATTTTAAATCACATAATTTTAAATTTTATAATGTGCTAGCATCATATTTCTATTGACAAAGTTGCCTCAAAGGCAAAAAATAATCATACCTTCCAGTAATTTCTGAAGGCTGGACCGCATGACATGAATATTTTCAATTCCAACAAACTGAAATCTAATGTTAGAATAGTTGTCTTCATTTTCATAACCTTTTCCAGCTGCTCTGTTGGCCATTGCATTCAGCTAAAATATAAAGTTTTAGAAATTTAGAGACAAGTTGCTTTTATCTCTTAAGCTAGTTTACCAAAACATCATAAAAATACTAAATAAAGCACATTTAAGCAGAGTTTAATGAACTCTTCAAAACTGAAGATGCTACATTTTAGTAAGTAAAAGTGTCATGTATGCTATTAAGCATAAAGAAGAACACTTTATATAAAGTAACAACATGACTGCTATATAATGGAAAGGTCAGACAAGAAGTTCCCTCACAAATAATTTATGAAACTAATTCACTGTTTTTAGTCAGTTTTCCATATGTTCATAATATTTCAAAATTTAAAAAAGAAAGAAGTATCTCTTGTCTGAATCCTAAATGATTCAGAGATGAGCCGAGCTGGGAAGTTTCCTGTTATAGAATGAACCTATTAGATTCACTTCAGAGCAGCCTGGGGAACATATGATCATTCAGAGAGCCACAGGGACCCTGAAAAATAAGATCTGAAATACACGTCAGATTATCTGAGGTCCTCCAGATCAGAGACTACTGGAGGCCCACACAGTATCTGTCATGGCATATAACCTACCAGCTTGATACACCTCCAAGAACTGGACTAAATTGGTCTCTAAGGAGAAAACAGACTGCCAGTAGGCCCATGGTCTTTGTCTTTGGTTACCAGATCAAATGCTATCAGAGGTTCATTGGAGATTTGGTATGTTTAATTCTTTTAGACTTGGATTTCATACTGCACATTATTACAGTTTGCAAAATATTCTTATGAACTTGGATGAAACAAAATCTAAACTGGAAGAAAAAGTAGCTTTTCATTCAGTAGACGGGACCCAGGCTGGTAACAAGATCAGTTCAATTCAACCTGACTCACTGGTTATTTAGCACCTATGATGACTAAGGTGAGAGTTAGATATTAAAATGCTTCCAATCAATCAATCAATCAATAAATAAATAAATAAAAAATAAAAGAAAATGCTTCCACAGTATTACCAGTTAAGTTGAAGTTTAAACAGTATAAACAAAACAATCAAAGAAAGGCCTATTTTCTGTGTAGAAGTCAATTATACAAATAAGAGGTACTAGGTCCTGGGAAACACATCACCCTCAGGCCTCATATTCAGAAACTCTTGTATTAATAATCATCTTTTATATCTAATATCACCTAAAAGTAATTCTGAATGAATCCACCCAGATTAAACAAGGAAGAAAATTAAAATCTGTCTTACAAGAGATACCACCAACATTCTTGACTTCTAAGAAAGTCTTTTCTTGTTACAAGATAAAAAATTATCAAATTATCAATTTCTAGTTTTCAATACTTAATTTACTCAAATTAATCTCATATTGTCTCCTCCATTATCTTTTGTGAGAATGCATAATGATGAGAATAACTTCTAAAACAGCTACCATTCCTTTCAACAAAGCTGCCTAAAATTGTGCTCTATATCGCTCACTCGCTTTTTCTCATCGCTTTCTCTTATTTTCTCATCATTCCAGATTTTTGAAGAAATCCTCACTATAATTCTGCCAATGTCCTTTTGTGTAGCCCACCAGCTCTGCATTCGATGCTATAATAAAAATTAAAAGTAATGTTAGCTATTACCATTGAGGATTTTAATTACCTTAGTTTCAGGATCCTATATGAATTAGTTGCTTAACTGTGTTTATAAAAAGAAAAAGGGATTCTGACATTTGTCTCAATGATAAAAACTGAACCTAACATTACAGATAACTAACAAAACTACTATTTCCTGCTCATTATTAGTAATTCTCTAGCTCAATGTTTCCTAACTATTTTCCTTATATTTTCTTGAATATTTCAAATTAAGGCCCATCACTTTAACACAAAGTGTTCTTACAATTAAAAATTCTACCAAAAAAAAATTAGTAAGATTTTCTGATTTTTCACAACATACAAACTATTTAATATTTCTTTACAATAATGTAAGCCTTCTACACCATCAAGAGTTCCCAATATAAAAATCTGTTTTTCTAAATTTATATATAAATCAGAAGACATAAGAAATCACCATCTGGGAAACAGGTCTCCTAAGTTGGTATCCTTTAAAAGACTGCTTTCCTCAGTATCATTAGCCTCAGTTAATTTAAAACTGGGGTATTCAGATAGGTTAAATATGGGCAAATTGATTAAAGTAATTAAAGTAACAAAGATACTTAAACTAACAGACTGTACTAGATTCAAGACACATACTTTGGGCCTGGTATCCATGACATACATATAGCGATTCACTGGATTGGCTTTACTAATGGCTTGAAGCAAATGTTCATCCTCCAGGCACCTGGCACTGAATCCTGATAGTGGCTGACTGCATCGACAAATGGCAGCCTAATTTTAAAAGGACGGAAAACAACAGATTTATCCAAAGATGTCTAAAACATGTCTTTAAAAAAATGCCTAAAAGAAAAAAGTTAAAATGAAACATGTAATCTGTTTACAAGTTGGCAGGACAATTAGAAGACATTAACTTTGAAATCTTATTAGAATTAAACACTATGTGAACATCTTGATTTTATATAAATTTTCCAAATATTCTCTTCTGAAAAAGTAAAATGCCTGCTTAATGTAGTTTGATGAAAAAAATCAATTCTCTATCATGTAAGCTACTAAAATACTTGCATGATATGCTCTAGATTACAAGATACTTTCAAGTTTAAGTAAGGGATTAATCAATAAAGGCAGAACAAGATTTTTAGAAATAGTAACATTTGAGCTTTTATATTCCCAAAGCTTTCAGATCTCTATTTAGAAATAGATGGTTATAATAAAATGAGACATAAAATAAGAAAAATCAACTTCAAGTTTGTGTTAAAATATAAATCTAAGAGGACAAAAATATCTGTTAGAGGTAGTGAATGGTGGGTTAGAAATTTACTCTTGTTCAAAGTCTTAAAAAAAGATTAGAAGATTTAGACTCATATACTTTTTCTCCAATCTCACCCATACCAACTCCAATTTAACCATACCCAATCATTCCAACCATAGCATCATTAAGGGGAATAAAAGTATATATAAATTCACACATTTTAAATTTACACACAACATAAAACCATGAGAATTTAATAAAATAGAAGAAAATGAAATATAAAATATAAAATTCTTTTCAGATCTTTTCATGTAAAATTCTTTCAGACTTTCTGATTTGTTAAGTTAGGCACTGAATATGTTTTCAGTCCAGCTTTCCAATAAACAATGTATACAAATATGGTGTGTCAAACAGAGGCCATAACCAGGTATCACTCCCTATGACTTCATTAGGAAGAGCAGATTAGGAATGTGTTTAAAGTCTTACTTTTTACCTCTGACTCCCTTCTAAAACTCAACTAAAGTTCTAATCAAGACATCTAAAATGTATAAAATCAAAAGATCAAAGAGAATGGAAAAGGAGAGAAAAACAGAGTAGAGATGTTAATAAAATTTCGGGAAATTGGAAAGCAGATTGAGAAGTCAGTAATGACCAATTTACCAGAACAAAGAAAGTTGCCAAGTTGTTAGGAGTAAGCATTTTGAGCAGCAAAATCCCAGAAAGGCTCAGGATTTGGTACCTCTGAAAGCCTGAGCTGGAGTATAACCAAAAACAGAACTGGTCGAATGAATATCCATATAGGGACCTCACCTGAGGACAAAATTTATTCTATGAAAAAAATTAACCTGAAGACTCTGGACAATACGCACAGATGTGGGTGGGAGTGAAGCTCTGTATCTCCCCCCGCTCCCCCAAAACAAGAGGATGAAGTAAAGCCTACAAAACAAAATGTGAGATCCTCCCATCCACCTTGCCACATTTGAATCCTGGACAGAACACACACACATATTGGCATGAAAATTAACAAGAGAAAGAATCCAAAGATAGAGATCACTCATGCACACAAATTTCTAAAAAGCTTGTGGTACACCTCACTCTTTAAGTACAAGAACCCAGCCAAGAATCAGATATTTGAAAGATATGAAAAACAAAAAACCAAAACAAACAGAAAAAAGGAACTCTGAGCAATAGACAATGTGGGGAACAAAAGAATTCTTTTTAAAAAATCCTTAATGGCTTCAGAGAACCCAGTCATCATAGCCAAGAATAGAAAAGTATCTAAAAGAGGTGGACTGGAAACAAAGTTGAGGAAATCTTCTAAAAACTAGAAAGAGATGGAAAATGGGAGAGAAAATTAAGAAAAACGGTTTACAGAAGCCCACCTGCCAACACACACACAAGTACAACGAAAAGTAACAGAAGAGAGTAAGTTACCACAGAAATAGAGAAGTAATTTCCCAAAAGTGAGTTCCCAGATAGAATTTTAAAAAACATGCCAAGCCATTTCACTATGAAATTTCAGTGCACTGGGGAGAAATGATTCAAAAAGCTTCTTAAGAAAAAAATTAGGTCACAAGCAGCGAGAGTCAGAACTGGCATGGAACTCCACAACCCGCTAGCTGTTAGATACAGGAAAAGTGATTTACCCCTTCTTTACAGTTTGAAGTTACAGGTAATTAGCAGAGCCTACTTTATAAAATTATCATGGGACTTCATGCATATAAAGATTCTAACACATAATACCTTATGACCTCCTGTTAGGGTCACAATTTCAAAGGAAAATTTTGCTGTAATGAGCAATCCCTATTACAGCATCTCAGTATAAAGATGTCTCCTCCACCACTCTGTATTGCAAAATCCTCTGATTAGAAGAGCTTTCTATAAAAACTGTGAGCCTCAAATACCCTTGGTTCTCTGCTTTTTCTCAGTAGCTGGTTCGTCAAAACTATCTGCTTTCCCCAAATATAAGCAGGATCAAGAGAACCACAGGAAAGAAGAACCTACCTATCAGTTCACTCATCTCATTATTTTCAAGTCCCTACTAGAAGAAAGGAAAGACTGAAGGAGGGTGGAGGAGGAAAGAAAGATGACAAGTATGAAAGTTCCTGTATGTCAGGGTAATTTTAAAGTTTCAAAAATGTAATCCAGAGAAAAGCCAACACTTCTCTATCAGCGTGATAATGATGACCTTCTTATGTAAAAATGAGTGTTCATTTGGATACTTAAACCTGAAGAGGGGTTATGTCACATTTGTAAAATAAAAAAAAGAAGAAAATATCTTTGTTTCTTACCTCTTTTTTTTGATGATAATAAGAAAGAACTGGGAATCTTCCCTTGCTACGGAATTTGGAACTACCAACAATTATTGGTTTGCTTGCTATTTGGGGAACATAAAGTTCTCTGGGATAAGTTTCACAAATCTGTAAAAATAAAATAAAACATAACCGATCTACACCCACAGTTCAAAAACTATGAGGTTAAGAATCACCTTTAAAAAAACGTTAAGACTTATTAAATGCAAGAACAGTACATAGCAATATATAGAACTTACTACTACTATGACACTCTCCATCTCAGGACTACCATTTTCTGAATTTCTCCAAAGGGTTGCTAAGTCAAAATACGTAAGTCAGAAAAGGAGAAAAACCATGTGATTTCACCCGTTACGTGGAATTTAAGAAACAAAACAAATGAGCAAGGGGGGGGGGGGAAGAGAGGGGGCGGCAAACCAAGAAACAGACTCTTAAACCATAAACTACAAAGTGATGGTTACCAGAAGGGAGGTGGGAGTGGGGGAGACAGGTGATGGGGATTAAGGAGTGCACTTGTGATGAGGTTGTTGTATGGAAGTGTTAAATCACTATATTATACACCGGACACTAATATCACACTGTATATTAACTAACTGAAATTAAAAAAAAAAAAATGTTGCTGAGTTACCTTGTACTCTCGGTTGGCATCAGACAGCTGCCAGTTTGAGTTTGGCACTCCCATTCTCTTATATTCCTCGGCAAGGTCAATGAGCTGCCAACCTTGTAGTCGTTCCAGATCATTTTGTTTGGGATTATAAGAGAATGCATAGAGATCTTCATATTTTGCTATAGTATACAAAATACATAAATGTTATGATATAACTTCTAGAACGGAAAACTCTACAAATAACAGGAATTTTTCCATTTTATCCCTCCATTTTTTTCTTTAAAATTTTCAAAGAGATAACTAATACCTGAACATATTTCAACTCAATTTATTTTCTCAGTTCTTTATCTAAATGATCATATCTAAAGGCATACATATCAGAGATTTAATTTATATAATCAGCAAAAGATAATAATTTTATACTAAATTTTATACCACTCTAGTATAATATTTCCTTTTATTAAAAGTATAGTTTTAATGACAGATACTTCTCACCCACAACATTTCCCAAATGAGATATAAAATGGTAATACTAATGTTGTGATAGAAAAACTATAGAACATGAACATGCATATACAATCCTTTAGGACAGTGTTGACCAAAACTGGCAATGGTTGGTCAAAGCTCCAGAGACCACTTACTTCTGAATAATATTAAGCCCCTAATGTGACAGAACCATCTTTACCATAAGATATGGCTTAACTTGGGACAACGGGATAAATGCTGTAGGCTTTATGTGTTAGGAGAGAAGGTGTACATACACCTGCTCCTAGACCACAGCAGTCCAGGTGTTCAGCAACAAAGTAACATCCAGTTTAACCTGTGTGCTTTGTCTGGAGAAATCTATATAATTCAAGGCATGCTGGGGGAAGGAAGCCTCCAGATCCCAAAGACACAGTGACAGGATTCCTTTTTCCCACCTACACTCCTCTCACTCCTACTACTGCCTATCTCTAGTAAAGCAGGATTCACCCTCTCTTTTCCCTCTGGTCATCTCCCTTATGCTCTACTCTGATCAGTTAAATTGACTGGTCCCAATGCTACCAGAGGAGCCTGACCTTTCTTAACTTTTCATTTAGCAATCAGTTTCCAAGTTACTCCCCTTGGTTGTGGATACCCACTTAGGGGGGAAAAAAAAAGGCTGCGCTGTTGGCCGCCAACAAACTTTAAAAACGTTAATATACATCTATGGTTTTAAAAATCTGTACTCTAATGTTTAACTTCTCCTTACTCTTACCCCTTCTTTGGAAATCATTCTTATAATTCAGATCAGAAGCGTCTAATTATTTCCAAGCTGAATTTTTGGAATAGAGTGCACAAGAACTTAATAGTAACTTCAAGTACAAAGTAACATGGCATATTGCGTATCTTAGATAATCCATCTCAGAATTCAGTAAACTTTGGTCTCTAAAAATATTACCTTGTTTTGACAGTTGTAGCAAAGAATTGTAAATATCATGGCAATCTCTTTCTCTGGGAACAATGAAATGCACAATCCTGAAGTTCTTGCACTGAATCACAAGTGGGCATCCAGAAGTAGTCAAAGCTAGCTTCTCTACTAAGGCAATATGGTGGTGCAATATCTACAGCATGAAAACAACGTGATCGTCATCATAAAAAAGCACTAAACACAATATTCTCTTCCAGAGCACATGTTAGAAATGCCCTCTTCAAAGTACTCAAAATCTGTGACTTAATGCCTAAGCCAGAACTATGCCCTCTGATACTTTCTCCATCACTCCACATACTCAGTACATCATTAAACCCTGAGAACTGCATCTCCCACATACTTCTGTAACCTGTCTACTTCTCTCCATGTCCACTGTCACCCCTCTAGCTGCAGTGCTCCTACTGTTTCGCACCTAGGTAACTGGAAGTAGCCTCCTAAAAACTCTCTCCATATCTACTCTTGGCCCCCTCTAATCCATTTTCTACAAGGCAGGTGAGTGACCATTAAAAAGAGATTATGAAAAGGTAATCTGGTCATGTCAGTTCCCAGACTATGGCTCTAGACTCATTTCAAGTTCCTCCCCACACCAAATTTGAGTGCCAGAGTCCTCTTTTGGCTCCTCAACTGCAACAACCTCCTTTACCTACACTGAGTTGCTCCTATTAAGTGGGAAATTCTAGATCTACTTCTTCACCTACTTCTGGCCTCTATTTAAACCTCATCATCAATAACAGCCTGACAACCCTCATGGCCCTTCCTAAGTAAGTTAGCTCTGTTCCATTTTCTTATGCCTGTACTTCTCCTTCACAGCACTTAGAACATGAGTAATTCCTTGTAGAGTGAATGTCTATTTCTCTAGCCAGTTGCTGGGAACTTTGTAAGGAGCAATACTACAATTAAGTTGAGTACTATTCTACCTCCAGCACCCAACACAGTATCTGGAGCATTATAATGACCCTACTCAAAAAAAAAGTTTCAAATGTTGTATCTTACAAATTCAAACTTAAAATTTGACCAAATCAACAATACAAGTGTCATTGCTTATACCTCCATCACAATGTTTATTGAATGAATGAATAGAAAGTCCTACTAAAAACTCAATACTTGACTCAAAAACTCAATACTCAATACTTGATGGCATTTTAAATATATGATTATCATTCATACCAGTTCCAATATTCTGCTTGCTATTTTAAAAAAAAGTTTTCTTTTTCTCAATACTATTCCTATGAGTTTAAAATATTTATAAAAAAGTTTTTCTAGAAAATCAAAGATTTTAGAGTTATAGCAGGGTCCTGAATGATAAAACTCAATCATGGCAAGAAATCAACTCATCCCAAATTAATCTAAAACTTTAATATAAGTTCAGTAAAAAATTCCAAACTGTTTTTTGCCCTTTTTCTGTGGCAGGGTAAGAGATAGATATTATTTATATCACACATGTATATTATATTATTATAATATTAAATGTTGATATTAATATTAATTATATGTATTTTCTAAAGTTCTCATGCAAGATTAAATGCATAAAATAATCAAGCTTTAAAAAGATTAATAAGAACTTGTTCTACAGACATTCAAATTAAAAGTGTACATAACACCGACATTTAGCGCATACTACACATAACTCAATTTATGGCTAAGATTTAGCACTTTTTTTTTTTTCGAGATTTAGCACTATTAACATTTATATTAGCAGGCCTGTGCCAAGTTATTCAAAAATGATCTGACTAATAGTAACATCTAAATAGAGAATAAGATGGGGCGCCTGGGTGGCTCAGTTGGTTAAGCGACTGCCTTCGGCTCAGGTCATGATCCCGGAGATCAGGGATCGAGCCCCACATCGGGCTCCCTGCTTGGCGGGAGGCCTGCTTCTCTCTCTCTCACTCCCCCTGCTTCTGTTCCGTCTCTGGCTGTGTTTCTCTCTGTCAAATAAATAAAATCTTTAAAAATATATAAATAAATAAATAAATGAATAAAGAAAGAAAGAAAGAAAGAAAGAATAAGAGACAATAAGCTACTATATCACTATTGTACTTCTAATTAAGACCCAAAACTATTTGCAAGAAGAAAATGTTGAAGAAACCTGGCTCTGCCACTAACTAGATAAGTGATCTTGAAAAAATATTGAAAAAATAATTATCTGTAAAATAAGAAAAAAGAAAAGTTAGTAAGTCCCCTCTGGATCTAAAATGTTCATTTCTATGGATCGAGTATCCTAAACAGATTTCATTCAGGACAGACATATGGGAATATACTGATAAAAAGGTATTTTAAGGGGCGCCTGGGTGGCTCAGTTGGTTAAGCAACTGCCTTCGGCTCAGGTCATGGTCCCGGAGATCAGGGATCGAGTCCCACATCAGGCTCCCTGCTCCAAGGGAAGCCTGCTTCTCCCTCTCTTACTCCCCCTGCTTGTGTTCCCCCTCTGGGGCTGTGTTTCTCGCTGTCAAATAAATAAAATCTTAAAAAAAAAAAAAAAAGGTATTTTATAGACAATAATAGGAGAGAATTATACAGATTTTTTTTTTGCTGCCCCCCCAAACTATGTTCCCAACATCTGCAAGAAGAGGCCCTGACTATCTCTAGGAGATGGAAAATATACTGAGAAGATACTGAGGCAGATGGACAAGGAAAGGGTAGACAGAGTGGATGCTAATGAATGATCTGACAGGGCCCTGCTAGGTGAAACCCTTGACAATTCCTGGGCCAACACTGGATAGGGAAAAGCTCCAGTGCTTTGAGGGAATACAACTTCTCTGAGATCAAGATCTCAAGTAAGTATCTTGACTAACTTAACGCAATCACATATCAACTGGATGGCCTTCCTGGGGAAATCAAGAGAATACAATAAAAGAGAGACTGTATTAAAAGCTAGAGTCAAGGGGCGCCTGGGTGGCTCAGAGGGTTAAGCCTCTGCCTTCGGCTCAGGTCATGATCTCAAGGTCCTGGGATCAAGTCCCACATCGTGCTCTCTGCCCAGCGGAGAGCCTGCTTCCCCCTCTTTCTCTGCCTGTCTCTGCCTATTTGTGATCTCTCTCTCTGTCAGATAAATAAATAAAATCTTAAAAAAAAAAAAAAAGCTAGAGTCAATAAAGCAGTATGCTATTATACAGTGGACTCAGCAGATCCAAAGAACAGAGTTCAAAGCAAACCCTCACTTTATTTATGAAAGAGTTGATACTATACATTATTGCACTGAAACTGTCAATAAATGGTGCCACTATCCATATAATAAAAGAATAAAAATAAAAATGAACCCCTAAGTTATGTCATCCAAGAAAATATTTCCCGTATGTATTAACAACTTATACTTGAAATACAAAATGTAAGCTTTTAGAAAAAAATACAGAATTTTTATGACGTTTAGAATCCCAAAAGTCAGAAAACAGCATAAACCATAAAAGAAAAAATGAAAAACCTAATATATTAAAATTTTACCCTTTAATTCAAAGACGTGTATATGCACAAGACAAGCCACACACTGGAAGAAGTTACCTACAAAACACATACCAGACCAAACATTAAAAACCAGACTCTTATAAAGTATATAAAAGGACAAACATCCCAAGAAAAAAAGAAAAGGACATCTAAAGACAAAAATATCTGAAAGGACAACTTCCTGGCAATCAGCAAATTAAAATCACAACTGCACATCCTCCGGAAAGGCAAAAATTTTAAAGCTGACGATATCAATGCTGCTGACGATGGTGGACAATGTATCACACTTGACTGAAAATATTTTGAGACAACTATTTTGGAGAGGGCTCACTTTTACTGAAGGAAAATATACACTTATCTAGGACCCAGTAATTTTACTCTGAGCATATATAAGAAATAGATATAAAATATCCATTACTATATTATTTAATCTATAATCAATCAATTAAAAAATGCTGTAATTGCAATTTAGTATTAAAATACCATGGATGGGGTGCACTCTCATTCTCTCAAATAAATAAAATCTTAAAAAAAAAAAACCATGGACTATGCCATTTGAACTATTAAATATTAAACATGTACATATATTACATTTTTAAAAATTAAAAGGAGCAAGTAGGTATTTTATAATCATTAATGCAGATAAAAAAGAGTCTTGCTATATCCTATAAAAGAGCTCCACATTCTACATGGTATCCTTGTTTTATTAGGAGGGAGGGTAGAAGTGATCAGGTGACTCTGAAAAATGTTTTGATTAAATTTTTTGTATATGTTCAAAATGAAATACAGCAATAGGCCAAGCCCACTGCTCCAAGTATGATAGGCGGCAAGCAGATGCCCTTCTTACCCACGTCTCTTTCTGATGAGAGTCTATGAATAACAGATGTGTGGCCGTAAGATAGAGTGTTCCTGTTAGTGATCTGTTGCTGGTACTGAATCGGTCAAGTAACTTCACTTGCTCAACCTAAAAAAAAAAAGAAAACAAAGTTATTTCTCATTTCAAAAGTAATTCGAATTCTTTGTTATCTCAGGATTTAAATGTGCCATTTCAAATTTTTTCCTCTTTTTATTAAAAACATGAGTTTATTTAAAGTTGAACATTATATTTCACATATCTTGGGGAATATGTAAACCACAAGTAACAGGTACAATCTAGAGTTACAAATACAACCAATAAAGAAACTCTGTAAAAAAAAATAACACAAATATTAAGGGGAACAGGAAGGATGCACATGATAAGCAAACAGTTTTCATATCCAAGAGCCCGTACTTTTTTTTTTAACTTAAATATTATTTAACATACAGTGCAATATTGGTTTCTGGAGAATTCAGTGATTCATTGTTTACATGTAACACCCAGTGCTCATCACAAGTGCCCTCTTAAATATCCACCACCTATCTAGTCCATCCTGCCACCTCCCTCCATCAACCCTGAGTTTGTTCTCTACCATTAAGAGTCTCTTATGGTTTATTTCTCTCTCTTCTATTTTTCTTTTCCCCCTTCCCATGTGTTCATCTGTTTTCTTTCTTAAATATCCCACATATGAGTCGGATCATATGGTATTTGTGTTTCTCTGACATTATTTCACCTAGCATAATATCCTCTAGCTCCACCCACCTCACTGCAATTGGCAAGATTTCATATTTTTTGATGGCTGAGTAATATTCCATTGTGTGTCTATACATCTTCTTTACCATTCATCAGTTGATGGACATCTGGGGTCTCTCCACAGTTTGGCTATTGTCAGTAATGGTACTGTAAATTGAGGTGCATGTACCCCTTTAAATCTGTATTTTTGTATCCTTTGGGTAAACAGTAGTGCAACTGCTGGATCATAGGACTGTTCTATTTTTAACTTTTTGAGGAACCTCCATACTGTTCTCCAGAGTGACTGCTTTACACTCTCACCAGTGGTGCAAGGGAATAACAATGTTCCTCTTTCTCCACAACCTCATCAATACCTGTTGTTTCTTGTGCTGTTAATTTTAGCCATTCTGACCGACGCAGGAGTCCATATATTTAAGTTAGCAAATCAATAATATATAAGGGGGCGCCTGGTGGCTCAGTCATTAAGCGTCTGCCTTTGGCTCAGGTCATCCCAGGATCGAGCCCCACATCGGGCTCCCAGCTCAGCGGGAAGCTTGCTTCTCCCTCTCTCACTCCCCCTGCTTGTGTTCCCTCTCTGGCTGTACTTCCCCCTGTCAAGTAAATAAATGAAATATTTTTTTTTAAAGGAATTAAGGGGCACCTAGGTGGCTCAGTTGGTTAAGTGACTGCCTTCGGCTCAGGTCATGATCCCAGAGACCCGGGACTGAGCCCCACATCGGGCTCCCTGCTCGGCGGGAAGCCTGCTTCTCCCTCTCTCACTCCCCCTGCTTGTGTTCCCTCTCTGGCTGTGTTTCTCTCTGTCAAATAAATAAAAAATCTTTAAAAAAATAAAAAAATAATAAAATAAAGGAAAGTAATACATAAGTTTATTATTTAGCATCATGGAGGTAAATTACCAGAAAAATTAAATGAAGAAACACTTAAATGGTTTCAAAGTCCAACTTAATCTATATATTCTCCTCACCACTCCACCCAAGACAATGTTTTGTGGTCAGCTCTGTGCTTTTACTCATACTCCTCTCCCTTCCTAAGCGTCTCTTCTGCTTAGTTAAGTGCTAAGCATTCTTCGGGGTTCACTGATGCCCCGTCTCCTAACTGAAAACTGGAATCCTCAGAAAATTAACTGACTTAATCTCAGTTTTGTAGTTCCTTCTGGCTCTGAATTCCATTATAGAGGATACTGCGCGCTGCCTCTATGTCCTCTAGCGGCTGAGACAGTGAGGTACATAGTACTTTATTAATAGCGCACGCGCGCGTGTGCGCACACACACACACACAAACGAGGCTGCCACTGGGTTACAATTGGTCAGGACTGTGTAAGAGACTTCTGTTTCAGAAACACAATTATTTATTGCTGTCCATTCTTTTGGGAAGGGAAAGAAAGAGTAAAACAACCAACTTAAAATTTTTAATTCACGGCTGTAACAGCAGGTTGTAGATAGTTCTTTAACTTGTATGTCTTCAAAACCAGATTACTAACAATTATCTCTTTAATTCTGTACTTCCCCCATACATATTTTCTTTTACCTTACTAAAATTGAAGAAGCAAATGCCCCTCATAATGAAATCATGATTTCCAAAATAACTACCATGTAAAAAGCTAATTAACTCCCCAAAGAAACTTAATTCCAGAGGTTTTTTTTTTTTTTACTTATAATAACAGCAGTTCAAGTTAAAATTTATATGTAAAATTAAATACTTATTTTTGATATAAAATTTTATTTGTATGGGGAGGTGATGAATTGAGTCTTAAGACTTTCTTCTGGAGACTTAGAGAGATATGATCTAATTTATGTAGCTCAGGTCTGACAGTTGATCTGACATATAAAAACTATCAGATCATTATACACATTGTCCTTTAAAGTAATAGAAAAACCTCCTTCTTATAAACCTGTCGAAATTCTTTTGGAGAGCAGC
This sequence comes from Spilogale gracilis, assembly GCA_004023965.1. Classification (NCBI taxonomy): domain Eukaryota; kingdom Metazoa; phylum Chordata; class Mammalia; order Carnivora; family Mephitidae; genus Spilogale; species Spilogale gracilis. Next base: position 70,916 of record PITA01010541.1, read on the forward strand.
ATTTATCTCATTGTCTAGGACTTTGAATTAAAATCTTAAATTTAAACCCTTTTAAAACAATAGGATCAACTACTGTTGACTCCTCTTCAACTGCACTAGACTTAAAAGCAATCAGTGACATATAAATCTCGCCTGCCTTATCTCTAAAGCTATTAAAGCAAAGTGTTAATGGCGCTAAAGAAAAGAGAATTAATGAATATATATGGAAATAAAGGTTACTATAAAGTATCAACGCTACTCAAGCAAACAATTTGTGTCAATCATTTTGTAGCATTTCACATACTACTCAAAAAGGATATTGGCAAGTAGTTTAAAGGGAGTGGTGACTGATGTTATTACCACTGTTTTAACTGAACAGTAAGTTTGTTTTCTTTTAAAGTCTATATGAAGTTTTTTAATC